>PVLD010011115.1:0-67186 GCA_004027595.1 Dinomys branickii
GTCGCCATCTTCCCCCAACCCTCCCACCTTTCTTTTTAACAAATATTTTTCTGGAATCTGTGACTTTCTTTTAAATAACTCCTTATCCAAAATCTGGAAAGTGCAGCCATAGTCAAGCTTGGTCTGCTGTGAGTTTTGCAATTGGACACTCCTTGCTGGACTCTCCATCTGCAAGTCTCTTTCCTCTTTCTTTGCTTCTTCCTGTCTATCTGTCCATCCATCTTCTTCCTTCCTTTCTGCTTGGCACTGGGAATTTGGGGGTAGAAATTGAGGAACATGTCATTGAGGAACATGCAGCCTTGGGGAGGTAAACTTAGGGATCCCTGTGATCACAGTGCAGGATTCTGAGGGTGCCGTTTTGCATGGGGCTCTTCAGGGGCTCTGGTGGGGCCACCACACCTGCCAGGAGTAGGTGGCCTGAAGGCTTCTGAGAGGCTGTATTCCTTGAAGATAGTTGGGCCTTGGTCAGTTGAAGAGGCAGGGAGCTCCTCCTGGTCTCTCCTGGCAGGGTCCAGGCCTCTGCAGAAGATGAGTTTGTTGAAGGAACTGCAAAGTACATAGAGCTGAAGATGACTGGGATGACGGTTGTCTGGGCCGACAAAGAGCCTCCTTCCCTTGAAGATCTGAAGGCTTTGGACTTTTGGGTTCTGCAGGTGGCATTGGGTATGGGGTCGCTGAAAGATGCCAGCAGGTGATCTCCCAGGTTGTGGTGTGGAGGTCCCTGGGGTGAGGCATATGATTCTCATGGGTGACCCAATGAAAAGAGTCCCATAAGAAGGCTGTAATGATGCTCAGGGAGGAGGACAGTGCCGACTGTGAAGAGAGCGGTGGGATGGTGACAAGGTAGAGTGCAAGGGTCTTCAGGAGGTGGCCTTGATTAATTGCCAGGGTGGGTGGGGCGGCACCGTGGGGTGGCCCTCACTTGTTCCCCGGGTTTCTATCTTTCTGTCTTGGGGTACCTGGGTAGATAGAGATGACATCTTCAGGATTAGCACTATAGGGGAGGGAATTGTTGGCAATGGTGGGAAGAGATGCCTAATCCAGGTAGGACTTTGAAGCGCCTGTGGGACATGCAGGTGAAGATTTTTGTATAGGTTTGAGTCTTAGGGCAGAGCCTAGTCACAGTGGCCCCCAGTGAGTTAGTGCCAGCTGACAGCATGGAGGTGGAGGCACTGATGGTGTGGAGAGGAAGGAGGGCGAGTCTGGCGCCCTTGAGAAGCCAACAGTGGGGACCCGGAAGCACTCAGGTCAGCAAGTGAGTGGGACACTCTGTGCTGAGGGAGCTGGGGCATGGGGCGGAGCTTTCCCAGGAGGGTCTGCTGCACCGATGGCCCTGCCACTCTTGGCACAGCTCTGTGTCCCTGCATGTTCCCGCCTGTCACCCTTCACATCTCCTTCTTTCCCGCCTTTCCTCTGCTGCGGTTCCCGTCTATGCATTTATTCCGTCGTGGTTTAAGTCTTTTCCTACCTCTCTGTGGCCATTTCCCCTCTAGATGTGAACTTTTGCAAGTCTGAAATAAATTTGATGTACTACTGTCTGTCCCCAGTGTCTGGGTTGTTCCAGGGAAGAGCAGTCAGCAAGGAGCTGGGGCAGAAGAGGTGGAAGCAGGTCCTGATTTTCCTATGTGTCTGTCCCTCCATTCCCTAGGAAATGCCATCCAGGCCTTTGGCAATGGCACAGATGTGAACATGTCCCCCAAGAACCCCTCATTCCAGGCTACCCAGGCCCCTCGGGTGGAGAAGACTCCTTCTTTGCCAGATGACCTCAGTGACAGCACCAGCCTGGGGACCAGTGTCATCACCACTTGCACATCTGTCCAGGTGAGCATTCTGCAGCTCAGAACTGGAGCCAGAGTGGGCTGAGAGTCTGGGGAAGCACTGAGCTGTATGTGATCCATCCAGGATGGCAGGGAGAGCATTGAAAGTCCTCCTTTAGGTGAGGGGGCCAAGAGGCAGGAAGAAGCTGGTAGGGTTGTGGTCTCTCCACTGTTTAGTCATTTAAGAATTTGTCTTGCAGGTATGAAACACCTGTTAGAGCCCAGTATGGTTCTAGACACCACGGGGGTACTGGAGTAGTGTCATGGTTCCCATTTACCAGCTATCTGCTAATTGCCAGGTAGTGGCTTGGCCGATTTTCTTTCTGTCTTATTGAATTCCTACACAATGACATATTGGTATTCTTGTTTTGAGAGATTAGATCACATATCTGAGATCACATGGCTGATGTGATGGACTGCCATTTCAAATCTGCATCTGACTACAAAGACTGAGATTCATTTGTCTAAACATCGAACCTTCCATCCATCCATCCATCATCCATCCATCCATCCATCCATCCATCCATCCACTGATCCACCCATCCACCCATCTACCCATCCACCCATCCACCCATCCATCCACCTACCCACTCATCTACTCATGCTCCACGGGTTACATGTAAGGTCTTACGGGAGATTCTAGGGATACCTTGACAGGTGAGGACCACACAGTCTTGGATTTGTGGTCTATGTTCTTGGTGAGGGTCAGACCGTGAAATAAGCATCAGTACCATGACAGGGGATGTGTGGCACTATGGGTGTGCAGCCTGGGCTCCCACTCAGCCTCTCCTTCCACTAAGCTGCCCTCCTCCTACCACACTATGGACTGTAGTAGGTTCTTTGCTGAAGAGATTGGTCAGGCAGGTCATACACATGCACACATGCACACGCACACTCATGCGTGCATGCACATTGCCTGTAACAAAGAATTTAGGACAGCATATGAGGGAGCGCAGAGGAGGGAAGGAGCAGCGAAGTCATGGGTAGTGGGTACAGAGGCTGTTTCAGACTGAGCAGGTTGATTGGGCTTGAAGGACATCAGCAGTGGCTCAGCCTATGCACAGCTGCAGGAGACAGGAAGTGGCTGGTGTGAGACAGTGGGCACCTCAGTCTGAATGGGAGGTGAGTGCCTAGGATCAGCAGTGTCTCTTGCTCATACTGCCAGTGTGGACTTGAGTAGGGCACTCCTGGATATGCTGGACACCCATCCCAGCACAGTGCACGTGCCTGCCTGGTTAGGGAAGCTGTCTTCACAATGTCCCTTCCCCTCCCTGGTGGGGCCCCCTGCGTAGAGACAGCTGGCCTCCAAGTGCCTCCGGCGTGATGACCATGGTCTGGCAAGGTCTGCCTATCCATCTGGGCCTTACCAGGCTGCTCCAAAGTCCCTCAAGGCCAGTGCACCTGGGGAGATGCTGAGCCACCAGGAGGATCCCCCAGCTTGCCCACATTCTTGCTGGGATTCTTTGTGATCCCAGAGAAGTTCAAAGCCCCAACCCTACCTTTTTGAGAGCTTTTGCACTCTTAAGTCCTATTTTTTTTCATGTTGTCTCTCAAGAGGTTGCTAAACCAGCATCACTTGGTGTTTTCCCCACAGCCTGGCTTTCTGCAGGTTCTGATCTGGTGCCCGGTCTTAGTCTTGGTTTGGCCTCAGGAGTGATGGTGGATGGATGACCTGTATAGGAGATGATGCCATAAAAATTCTTCATAAACCAAGGGATGCTGCCCAGAAGTTAGGTGTTATAGCTCCTGTGGATTCAGAAAGCTGCCTGGTCAGAGTCTATGGGGATGGCCATCCAGAGAAGAAAGGAAAAGAATCAGACTCTCAGAAGAGACCACTCTAGCCATCACTCCCCCGTGCCTTCTCAGAAGTACCAGGGAAGGGCCCTGATTCTGTTTCACTGACAGTCTTTTAAGGAGAGCCTGCTTTACCACTCCAGGTGGTGGGAGTATAGTGTGAGGAAGCCCTCAACCCTGCCGCAGCTCAGCTGGAGGTGGTGTGGGTGCCTTGCCTTGCCCCAGCCTGCACCCCTATTCTGTCCATCAGCTCCCTTAGCTTGGAATGCCTCTGACTGATTGGCTGGGGGGGCCTGATGGAGCCCTTGGGAGTTACAGGAATCCTTAGCTGTGGGAATGGTCCTTAGAGCAGAGATAGGAAACTGTGGCCTGGGCTGCAGGGAGCCATGCACCCCAGTTATGACTTGGGAGAGGGCAAAACCATTTTTCCTAGCTCTGCCCTCCACTGTCCTTCCTCTTCCCTTGGAAGAGTCTTAGCGTCCCCTAGAGATGACAGTCCAGTAGGGACTCATGTGGATTTCTAGATGTTAGGACTTGCCAAGGATTTGCCAAGATTCCCATCCTAAACCCAAGGAGCAGGAGGCCCGGTGTGGCCAGTAACTTGCCCATGGGCCTATAGCCAGTTGGTAGCTGGGCAGGGCCCGGAAGTGGGCCCCTGGCTACCTTGTGCCTCTCCTCAAATCTGTTTACCTCAAAGGACTTCCTGTGGTGGGTGGATGTGGGACTGAAGAACTTGCATCCCTGTTGGGGCCTGCTGGGTAGAGATGTTGGCATTGACGCACCGTGGGAGAGCCAGCGTGGCCCTGGGTTGGCTCTGATGTAGCCTCAGGTCCAGCTGTCAGAACCACTCTTCTTGGCTGTGTGTCAGTCTGGGGCTCTCTGGAGTTTGGAGAGCACCTGGTAGGGTCTGAGGTGCTCTCCTGGGCTTCTCTGTGGCCTGTCCATGTTTGTATCTGGTGTGACTGTCCACCCTTCCCTCTGTTCACTGGTCCCCAGAATGGGGATCTGGGAGGCAGGCCTGTCTTGGACACTCACTTAAAACCTTTGTTTCTGGAGCCTGGGGAGGGGAGGCACCCTGTGGAATGGGCCTGGGGTGTGTGAGGCAGATGCTGGCCTGGGTATGTGCCAGTTACTTTGAGCCACAGGCCTCTGCTCCCCCTCTCCACTCCTCTGCCCAGAGTCCTCCTCACATGTCCCCTCCCGGGGTTGTCTGTCCATGCCACATTGCCCTCGGCCTGCTTTGGGCTCCTCTTGTACCCCATCATCACCTGGGCCCCATCCTCTGTGCTGTCTTCCCTCCTGGGCCAGTGTCCTTCTAAGCCTGGGTGGGACATGCCCCTTCTGTGTCACCCCGCAGAACCAAGTACACAGGGCCTGGCGTAGAGCAAGTGCGCTGCCCGGGTTACAGGAGAACTGAGCGCCCCAGCTTGCTTGGTTTGTTTGAACTCGCGGTGTCTTCTCAACCAGGGACTGGGTGTCTTCTCAGCAGCCCCGTGCCCAGTTCCCTGGCCCCTCCTGGAGGCCTTCTGGAGGCATAGAGCAGGGGAAGGGCAGGGTGCAGACAGTTTGGTATAGAAGGTGTGGGGAGATTGGTCAGGAGGCTTTTGGTGTTGTGGTAACACTTGAATCAGGGCATACAGTGGGGATGAAGGACGACTGGTGACCATCAGGGCTTGGCCTGGCCAGGGTCTGTGCTCCCATTCCTAACATTCCCCTTGGGTTGCTCTGCAGGGCCTGTCTGCAGGGCCCCCTTGTATCAGTGGGACATTCACCTTTCCTAGGATGGGGGAACACTGGTGACACTCGCCTCTGCCAGCCACTTTTACCTCTTAAGTGCGACACTACCAGTCCCATGTTGGGAAATTTAGGAATGAGTTTGGAGGGGCCACCAAAAGGTCTCTCACTTTGTGCTTGAAGCAACTTTAGTAGCCATCAGCCACCTCTGTCTCCTTCCTCATCCTCTCTGCTGTGGCAATGGGTGTTGCACCTGGCACATAGGCCAGAGTGTGGCACTGAGTGACCCATGAGGACGTGCTCATTTATCCAGTGTAAAGTCTTCCTGCATGTCACCTGTCCCAGGCACTGAGGCTGACAAGCTTAATCATCCAGTACCCTGGTCCTTGTACAACTGCTTCCGAGGGAGCAGACTATTGCACCAGGAGGACTGAGGAGGTGGGGTCCTGGGAGGGAAGGATGCTTTTTAAACCGAGAGTGGTGGGAACCGAAGACTCATGACAAGGGAAAACCTTCTTCCGAGCCTGAGAGGATAGGGGCAGTTGAGTGTGGAGCCTGGAATGGGGTTGGAGTGTGTGAGGGCCTGCCACGGAGGGGCAGGTGGTCACGATGCTGGAGTCAGCACGGCATAGGGAAGGTGTGTTCCATAGGGGTCCCCTGCGTGTTCTGTAATGTGGGCGTCCCTGGAACACAGCCCCGGCTTTTGTTTGCCTGTCTTCTGTGCTGCAGGGAGAGCTGTGTATGGTGGTTGTGGCAGAGACTCTGTGTCCTGCAAAGTATGAAATGGTTGCCTCTGGTGTTTTGTAGAAAACACGTGCAGGCTCCTGGCCCTGCCCAGGAGGAGATGCAAGCCATTGGTGTAGGTGGGGCACAGGCCTTGTATGGGAAGGAGATGGGGTGTGCATGTGATGTGCAGGCTGGAGTGCTAGCAGCAAGGCCCAGGATGCTCTGGACAAGGGGGTGCTGAGGCTGGTCAGAGCTGTGGCTGCGGAGGGTTAATTGGATGGAGGTGGAGATTTGTTGGCAGGGGAGAGAGACTGTAATCAGCAGGACAGCTTGGGAGACCCTTTCACTATCTGGAGGTGAGAAGTAGGATGTGGGAAGGGCATGGAGGAGGAGGAAGAGGGAAGAGTTGGGGCAGTGGGGATGCATAGGAGGGATGGGCCTGGTGATGGGCTTAGGTGGGTGCAGGAGGCCGCGGGCACTGGGAATTGGGCTTGAGCCCAGGAACAGAAACAGGGAACATGAGGAAAGCCAGCCAGCCAGCCAGCCTTGTAGCTGGACAGCTTTGGTCTGTGCCAGGCCTGCAAGGCTCTGGGACTGCCAGGCTAGCCTTTGGTGGACAGTGTAGGGACAGAGGGTGGCAGCAAACTAGAGGAAGATAGTAACTTCCAACTTCCTGAGCAGAGGGGCCTCCATGGGAGAAAGTTCTAGAGAGACAAGGCTTGCTTGTTGCTGTCCTTCCTCCTGTCAGGAGGCATGGCACAGCCCATAGGGTCAACCCTTCCCACAAGGTCCCTCTGCTTGCCACTGTGTTACAGGGATTGCTGCGGCAAGCCCTGTGTCTTAGAAGCCTGGGTCTGTGCCCACAGTGCCATCACCCACAGATGCTGAGCCTACCTCAGGGTGCTGAGAGCCACAGTGCAGGGGCTGTGCAGGGCCTGGAATAACCCAAGGGGGAGCCTGTCAAGGGCAGGGCTGAGGCTCATTTAGGGGAGATGGTTCCCCAGGTGGTGAAGGAGGTTGGCAGTGGGTCTGAGTCCTTGGTGTTTGCATCAAGTGGTGGAATTTCTTTCTCTGCACCTCCCCACACATGTGCCACTTTCAGAAAAGTCTGCTTCTGGTCATCTACCCCTGTTGGGAAGGCTGGCTTCACTGTCGGGCAAGGTTACTGAGGCCTGCACTGTCTGCTCGATGTTTTCTGGAAATCTCGTGGGGTGGAGACTTCTTGAGCCCTTTGCTTCCCAAGCTGTCATCTGCTGTGAAGAGGCTGCAGAAGGGTGGGGAGAGGCGGGAGGCTGGCTGGGCTCAGCTCCTGGCCCCTTCCTGGCCTCCTTGCTGCCTTGCTCCTGGGCTGTGCCTTGGGGCAGGGCTGGGCTTGGCTCTGCTTCTTGCAATGGGCAACGAGCCCTTGCCTTTGTGGGGAGCTCTGCTGTCATCAGGGTAGCTTGTTACGTCTCTCCTTAATAAATGAGGAAACTGAGGCTCAATACACTTGCCCTGCATCATTTTAAGAGCCAGACTTGGGCCCAGAGCTCTGGCTTCTCAAGCCTTTGGCTGCTCATTCTGCTTTTGGGTGACCTCAGATGAAGGGCCTGTCCTGTGGACACCAAGTGTTAGGATCCTGCAGTGTAGACAATGAAAGGCTACAGTGGGGCTGTGGAGACAAAAACCCATACACCAATCTGGCAGCACCTGAAGGGAGGGTTCAGAGCAGCATTGGAGGCCAGTGTATACCCTGCACCCGGTGCTATGGCCACTCAGCCCTGACGCAAATGTTCCGAGGTTCAGAAAGACTTGCCTGTCCCCTTCGTTTCCCTGTGTAAGCTCTGCCAGCGCCCCTACCCCGCTCCCTTCTTAGGAGGAACCTGTTGGGTCCTGCTTGCTCCGGAGCAGAGTGCAGGCCTAGGCCAGGTGTTCCAGGGGGCACTGGCCTTCAGATATTATCTCAGCACACCTGGTGGAGGTGGTGAAGGACACGCTGTGCTTTGGGCTCGGGGGCTTTGCGGGCTCCTCTGAGTGGGTTGAGCTTGGGGTAGCACCCTGCTGAACTGGCAATGTTTAGCTGAGGACCTGCCTGAGAGCTCGTATCCACTGGCACGGAATGTGGTATTAGCCTGTTTTAGAGGATAGCTCATCTTGTTGTTTTTGTCAAGCTGTATTTTCTTTCAAGCAGTACGTTTTTAAAAAATTTAATGTGTAAATTCTCTGTATGGAACAAAGGAAAAAGGAGCAACTTTGGTTCCTTTGGTTGGAATGGGATAGGATCTTGAGTCCTGGGGGGATGTCTGCTTCTGTGATTCTACAAGGGCTCCATCTTTAGCAAGCACTGTGGGGAGTGGGAACACAGAGAACCCCCCCCCAAAGGGTCTGGACAGCACTGCCACAATTAGAGAGTTACACCAGGAAGTGACGCCAGAGATAAGTAAGTGCTGGGTGATGCAAGTCCACAGGTGGGGACTGATGTGACTGAATGAGGATTGGTGGAGGGACAGGAGAGGGCAGATGGGAGATGGTAATAATGGCTTCTGAGGTGGGATGTCATGTCCTGGTCTCTGTAGTGGCTTCTCATGCCTCTGGTTGGAGTGGCACTGTGGTCCAGGATCCAGTCCTTGGGGCTAGAAGTGTGACTTTGTGCAGAGGGACACAGTTAGTGGGTTGGCTGGGCTATAACTTGGCACTTGGAGATGTGAGTTTTGCAGTCTTGAACAGGATCCTCCTGGGAAGGATCTGGTTCCATTCCTGCTGCACTAATCATCACGATGGTCCTCTCTCCACCTTGGCAATGACTCTACTCTTGGCTGGGGTCTTTTCGTGACAGCTGGGACCTTGTTTAGTTGACCAGATGTCCTAGGTGGTCGATTGCCTGTAATGTCCAAGGCAGTATTGATATGTTTGGCCAAGAGCAATGATTTAGGCATAATTTCTTGGGCTTTTCAGTTGCTTTTGGTGGCCAAAACTTCCCCACAAGTACCATGGGAACTAAGCTATTTGATGCCAGGATAGAAGCACTGCATCCCCAGCTGGTTCCCATGGATCTTTATTATGAAGATGCTACTAAAGGACTGCTTTTTGTGCACAGCCTCCCTGTATTTGTGCCAGGGTAGAGAATTCTGGAACCATCATCACATCAACTTTTCTTTCCCATTCCTCATCTCTCTAAAGATGTCCCAGGTGCCACACATCTGTTTGGGGTGGGAATGGCCTGGCAAAAATGCCCAATATCTGCCTAACATGCACCAGTGCAGACATTGCTAATCAATCACAGCTCTCTTTCCCCTTGAGTCCAGATGAGGTTTTACGATCTTTCTCCATAAAGCTCTAGCAACAAAGGCAGATAATGGGAGCTGGCACCCAGATGCCATTTCTGATCTGTAGCATCCATTCATGTATTCATTCATGCATGCATCTAGTAAAACATTGATTGAGTTTATGTTAAGAGCTGAACACCACTTCATGCAAGGAAAAGAAACCTGGTCTCTGCCTTTGAAGAGCTCTGAGTGTGTGTAGACAAGACACGGAAGTGGCTGATTTACTACGAAATGTTGTGAACTGGAGAGTAAGGCCTAGAGCTGTGTTTTCAGGAGTCTAGAGGATCCAGAATTTAATTGTTGAGGATTTCAGAAGGGGCAGGGCCTTTTGTGCTGGCTGGGATCAAGCCAGTGCTCTTTGTTATGTGTTCTGTCTTTATGATGCCAACGGAATGCCAGGGCCTTATCTGAGCTGGACAAGGCCTGGCCCAGAAAAGCTTGGTGACCTGGACTTACTCTTACTTGGTGACCTGAACTTATTCTTGCCTTCTCTACCACAGGAGCAGGGGCTAAAGGCCAACAACTCCAAAGAGTTAAGCATGTGCTTCACAGAGGTGAGTAGGGGCAGAATGGGGGAGGGTGCAGGAGACCAGCCCAGAGCAGGCTATTTCCTAGGTGAGCCTTGCACTCAAAGCCCCTGAATCCCATTGCATAGGCCGGGACAGCTGAAATTCTGGTCCTACCTGGACCTGTGTAGGCGTCACTATGCTGATACGGCTTGCAGGGAGTACAAAGGCTGCAGCTAGAACCTGTGGCTGCCTACTCCAAGGAGTGGCTGTTTTGAGCAGAGGCCTTCTCACACTTTCCTTACTCTTTAAAACCTGCTCAGGGCCGGGTCAGTGATATTTACAAGGTACAGAGATGAATAAAGACCCAGCCTTTCCCTTGAAGGAGTCCATCCACCTAGGAGTCCATGTGACTTACAGATTCAAGATGGTAACTTGGGTGGGAAGAGGCCAGGTGAAGTTTGGCAGCAAGGGGAGACGCTCAGGCAGGCTAGGAAGAGGGAGAATGTGGACTCCCTCTCCACTCTGTATTCTCTAGAGCCAGGTCCTCCGGGTCCCCAGGCCTTCTTCTCTTGGGGTCTCTAAATGTTGCCCTCATCAGTCCTGATGGACTGCCCGCCTCCTGCACCTGAGACCTCAGAGCCTGGAAGGGGCCACCAGTTCCTGTCCTGCTCTTCCCAGCCCCATGGAAGCCCAGCTCCACCTCTGAGTGCCAAGGAGGGTCCTCTGGGTGGCCCAAGCGGTGGGGCCGGAGGTGCGGTGGTTTGTGCTTCCAGCCCTGCTGACGGCTTTTGTTGTTGTTGGTGTCATCATTCTCTCTGTGTTTCTGCTTCTGCTGTGGACTCAGCTCACAACAAATATCATCCCAGGGAGCAAGAAGGTGATCAGACCTAACTCAGGCCTCAGCAGAGCTCGACCAACGGCTGCCTTCACCGTGCTCCCCCTCCTGATGCTGCAGCTGGCCTTGTAGGCGCTGGGGACTGCATTGAAAGATTTCTACAAGCTACAGAACTCCCGCCTGAGAAAATGGAAAGACACCCACCCACCCACCCACATACCCACCCACACACACACACACACACGCACACACACAAACACACCTTGCAAAAAATTTTTTTTTCCCACCTTGTCTCTGAACCTGTCTCCTCCCAGGTTTCTGCTCTGGAGAAGTTTTTCAAAACCAAACAGACAAGCAGGCGGGCAGCCTGAGAGCTAGCCCAGAGGTCCCCTGGCACGGGACATCCAGTGCGGAGGAGGGCGCAGGCTCTAGAAATGCCCTTTATTGTCTCCAGCATTTTTATCTCTGGACCCTTCTGAAGCAAGAGACCAAGGCGAGACCGCTGGTGTGGAAGGGATTGTGCTGTGCCTGATGCAGGCTAGGGACAGGACACCTGCAGCTGCTCTCTCCAGCTGCCCACTCTGAGGACCTGCCCGGGTCTGGAAGTGGGCATGGGTCAGTGGAGAAGCAGGGCTGGCCACGTGGTCCAGCTGGGCCTGGTCGGCCCCTCCTCTTGGCTTCAAAGATGGAAATGATTTGCTTCCCTTTCTGCCCTCTGGCAGCTGGGTGGGGCTGTGTCTGATGGGGGAACCTCATGGGTCCCCCTCACTGTAGCATGTCGGGGATCTAGGGACAACTCCGGGGGGGGGCGGCTGGGAGACCAGCTCTTGGCTGTTTTCCTTCCTAATGGCAGGAATTTTGAAGTCAGAGAGATATGACGCTTTACTGGCTTTCTTGAGTTCCTTGGGTCCATTGGGTGGGGCTGCTCTTGGGAGAGGGCCACAGAGGGGGTAGAAGAGACTGTGGCGAGACAAGTGCCACCACACCATCCGGGGTCTCGAGCTCACTCCTCTCCTGCCCCTCTCCTCGCTTCCACTTGCTCTTTCCTCATTTCCAAGACACACGTCAGCTGTCTGTACACGATGAGGCTCTTCTCTCAGCGTAGCTGTATATACACGTCCGTATACATATATCCTGTGGTCTCCTTTCTCTTTCCTTTTTCTAAGAAACAAAACTATCGAAATAATACCCCACAGATGAGCGAAAAATGTATTATTGTAAAGTTTATTTTTTTTAATAATGTTGTCTATAATGGAAAAAAAAAATGGAAAAGGACTCCTGGAGCCCCGTTCCAGTTGGGCTGATGGGGCTGTGGCCGGGGACTCCTGATCCGCACTCACTTAACCAAGGCTCCAATAAACGTTCTAGGAAGCAAGCTGCCTTCTGCCTCACTGCTGTGTGCCTCCCTCCTGGTGGGCTCAGTGCCACCTGTTGGGGGCTACCTGAGACTGCTGCATGGCCTGGGGAAGTTCGTGTGCACGTGTGTCTCTGTGTGTGCGCGCACGTGTGTGTGTGTGTGTGTGTGTGTGTGTGTGTGTGCGCGCGCGCGCGCGCTTGTGCCTTGTCCACAAATCCCAGTGAGGATGGGTAGATGGAGCTCCAGTGGAGATGGCTTTACACCAGGCAGGCCAGAGGATCTCAGCCATACTAAGTCTGAGGTCCCTTTCCCTCTTACCACCTGCTGCATCATTGGTATCAGAGTCTGCTGCTTCTGGACTGGAAGAGCGAGCAACGAGAGGTGGGTGGGAGGAAGAGAGAGCCTGGCCCCATGCCTCCGGTATGATGTGGTCTCCAGGCAGCCTGAAGTCAGAGAGATATGACGCTTTACTGGCTTTCTTGAGTTCCTTGGGTCCATTGGGTGGGGCTGCCCTTGGGAGAGGGCCACCCTCTGTTTTCTGTACAGTGATGTCCCTCCTAGGACCCTTGCTCTACTTGAGGTATGTGATTTTGAAGACAGGCACCCGACCCTTTGGGTCCAGGGAAGGATGATGACTGTTTTGTGGTCAGGCTTCATTTCCACCCCTTCCTTCCCTCTTTTTCCATTTGCACCAGCTCAGACACTGGGTTGGCCATGACCTCCCAGAGGTCTTCTCCCCAGAGAGCACCAGGAGGATGTCTGCTGCTGGAAAGAGTGTACATGTGTGTATGTGTGTGTGTGTGCACGTGTGTGGCCGTACACCTGTCCATGTGTGCACACGAGTGTGTGCAGGCAGCAGGAGGAAGGGTGGACTGGCCTATGCCTTCAGGGATGCACGTGATTCCATTCTGTCACCCTCAGGTGATGGGATGACATTTCCATCCTCCTGATCCTGGGTCCACCCCTTGTTTCTGATTGCGCATGTGTTAGCATTTGTTCACCGTAGGGCACTGTGCTGTATTGTGTGCAGCCTCTGCCTGGAGGTGGGACAGTGAGCCAACCAGCTCTTTGCTGCCATCGCTGGCCTTTCTATGGACAGACGTGGTCTGATGTCACCTGGGAGCCCATGTTCCTGCGAATGACTGAGACTGGTTGGCTCAGACAGTAACTCACTGCAAGTGTGTGTGAGGAGGTGGCTCATAGCAGGGGGGAGGGGAGGACCAGGACACTGGGACTGGAACACAGCTGAAGGTCTACATGGCAGGGTCTGTGTCCATGTGCTTCTGCCTCCATGACAAACGGTCCCCAACAGGCTGAAGTGGCCCTTGCACTGCCCCCCCATCCTTGGTTGTGAGAAGGATCTATCACGCCTGGTGTTTCTAATAGGAAGCAAGCCCTTGGCCAGCATAATGGGGTAGAGGGGATGTCTCACAAAGAAATCAAGGTGTCGCTAGGAAGGAGAAATCAATACAAAGCAGTTTTACTCTGCCTTCAAATGCCTGCCCATCAATTAGCACATGGCTGAAATTTTACCAGTAAGTATTCGTTCCATTGGGGTGGTTCCTGTTCGCTGTGTTCCTTTCAAAATGTCTGAAAATCTGGGCAGAGTAAAGGGATCACTACCATCACGTTGATTTAGTGACGTGAATGACTTGGTCGTTAGGATACTTGCGTCTTGATGCTGAGATTAGAGTTGGGGGAATAGACAAAGGCAAACAGGAAAGGGATCGGAGCAGATTGGTGGGGACCAATTTTGGAGTTATTCTGGGGAAAGTGTAGTCACAGGCAGTAGAGGCCCTGTATGCCAACCTTGGAGTATAAAGTTAGCGTCCTTTGCCGCTGGTCCTGGGCACGGCTGCTCCAGGTGTGCATCTGTCTGCAAGGCTCCTTCACCTCTGTTCCGAGTCCTAGAACCTGGGCAGGTCTGAAGCCGTGTAGGCGTGCTGCTCCCCTCACGCGGGAAGCTCCCAGCATGGGCAGTTGTGCTCAGCTGAGGACCCAGACACCCGCTTTCCACCTGGGTCTGGCCTCCGCAGTCTTCCTTGCGGTGCAGCGAGGCCACTGGGGCAGCCCAGGTGGGACTTGCAGAGGGAATCTAAGGAGACTCATCTGGGAGCTCAGGGTTCCGGACATCAAGTGAGCAGGGCTGCTGGTTCCACACAGGCCTGGTATTTGTCCTCAAGCCAGGCCAGTCACAGTGGTGTCATTTAGTTTCCTGGCAGCCTGGGCTTTGCCTGTGTAGCATGTGACAACATCTGTTTCCAGGACTGCTCTTTCAGGTCTTTCCAGGAAACAAGTCCTGCCTGGAAAGCTCAGTCCCCAGGGGGCCCTGCTGTCCCCAGCAGACCCTCCTGGTGCCAGCCAGCTCTGGGCCTGGGAGGATGGCCACCTCCCACCATGCCTGGCCTCCCACCATGGCTCAGTGGCTCATGGGGCTGCTTGCTGCTGCAGACTGTCCAGTGCTGGGCCTGCCGGTCCCTCCTCCCAGGGTTTGCTGGTCCACCTGTGGCCATTACATTTCACGCCAATGGGCCCTGTGTGTGTCTCTATGTGTACCTCTGTGTGTATGTGTTTCCCTGGCTTCTGGCTATGCACTGCCAATTGCTTGTGTAAGACATAGACTTTATTCGCAGAAGACCAAAGCTTCAGTGTTGCTTGCTGGCTTGAGCAATCCTTGGCCAGCTTTTTCTAATCTGTGAAGTGAGTTCACATCAGACAACCCCTGCCAAGTGAGCTAGGATGCTGGGGGTACAAAACAAGTCTCCTCCTCCACGCTGATACAAGGGCATGTACTCACAGCCCCTTGCTTGTACTACTGAGGGTCTACATGGGTATAGATATTTATCTTTTAAAATGGGTGAGATTTAGGAAAGACCAAAGCAATTTGGAACCACAGCTAATAAACAGAGTGGGTGATACTCTTTGGGGTGAGTCTAAGTGGTGGAAAGGCTGGCTTCTGGTTATTTATGGGAAATCTTGTCACCTTGTTCAACCTTGTCTTGCCTGTGAAGTTACATGACAGCTAAAGAGCTTCTCAATGCTGAACAACCTCTGGAAGAGAGGGGGGAAAAGCACAAAGATGGATAGAGGTTGACTCTGAGGCAGGTTTTCCTGCCCAGTGTGTCCATGGACCCTGCAGTGTATCCTCTAGCGCTTCAGACATGGGGGCACACCCACGCTGCTGGGTGACTGCTTGGAATCTAGAAGTCCAGATGTGTTTCTAGAAAGTCAGCTGTACAACTCCCTCATACCTCCTATGTGAAAACAAGGGGAGTGCATGGCAAGGGTTCTAAATCTCTGCAAAGGTGATGTTTGCAAAACCAAGGCTGTGCGGGGCATCGACTCACCAGACTATTTGCTACATCCCACTTTAAGTGTGAAGTGGCTGTTTGTGCATTAACCTCCCTGGGCGGAAAATGGGATAAAGTATTTTGGAACGACTTTAGTAGCACTAGTGAAAATAAAAACAAATTCAAATGTAGATATCTGAAAATATGCGTATCTTGAGATTTAAATCATGCATAGCCCTTACCATAAGCCCAATGCTGTTCTGAAACTGTAAATGTTAATCCATTGAATTCCCACTGAGGTTGGTGACCCAGAGAGGTTGGTGCCATGTTTCTGTTCCGCCAACCAGACTGAAGCCCAGAAGAGTTCCTGTCTTGTCTGAGATGGTACAGAGGGGAAGTGGCAGTGCTCAGACTCAAACCCAAGCAGCTGGCTCAAGAGTCAGTTTGCACTGGCACCCGGAACTGAACTCCACATGTGCCCTATCAGTGCTGTCCTGGGCAGTTTCAGCTGATCTGGCTTATGTGGTGTCTCTTTTTCCTCTCCAGCACCCTTATTACTTGGTATCGGTAGGGTCAAAGGTAGCAGAGCATCAACCAATGCCGCTGGCTGTATCTTGGGAGCACATGGGGCGATGGGGAGGGAGTTTTATAAACAACTCCATGAAATCAAGGACAGTGTGGACTTGGAAGAATGGAGGGTAGGAAGGAGGGGCTCCTTGGTGATGTGGGTTCCAGCTCAAGGTCTTTGTGGTAGGGTAGGGGAGGATAAGAGTGAGATTCCACTGTAGTTTTGTTACTCAATTTTGCTGGGATCCATTAAGAGCTTGTTGGGAAATGGCTTTGGTTGGAAGACAGCCTCTCCAGGAGAGAACCTGAGCAGCTGGGATCCTCTTGCTCACTTGATCTTTGACTATTCTTGCCCCCTGGTTAAGAGGGGGGAGGGAGGCTAAATTCAGTGATTGAGAAGACTTGCTTTGAATTGTATGCCTTCCACTAACCAGCTGGGAAATTATGTGGATTCTGAGTTTCAGTTTTCTCATCTGTAAATTGGTGATGTCATCCAGCCTCACGGGTATCTGTCGAAATGACATGTTGTCCCGTCAGTGCCTGGCACACAGTGGGCTCTCAGCCGGGAGCTTCCTTGACCAGTGTGTCTGCTACCCCAGGCATCCATGAGGCCTCAGTACCTGCCCCGCTGGCCAGGGATTTTCTCTTGGCTTCAATCTTGGAGCCTCTCTGTTTCTCCTTTTTGTGTCCTAAGAAGCCATGGAATCTCTGGGGGCGGACAAGTGAGTGTGACTGTTATCAGGCCCCAGAACTGCAGAACATCCAAATGTCATGCTCTCTCGAGTTCCTTTGGCTGCCCCCTCTCCATGCATGAAGGCAGAGGGTATGCTGCTGGAGCAGGCACAGCTGCTCAAAACTGAGAGCAGGAAGTGTCAGTTTGTCATGGAGCTGAGCTGAGGAGATTGGGAGGGAGGCTGGTGTGTGGTCCCCACTTGGGGCCAAGGAAGAGCAGAGCAGGCTTTGCTCCTGGGACTCTCAGGAGGTCCCTGTGTGGAGGGCCCTGGGATCCCAAAGTCACCTAATATTTTCTGGGCAGAGCTGTCTCTCATCCATGTACTTCTTCTTAGAGAAAAAGTTTGGGAATGAGGTGAGAGTATGATGACATATTAGAATCATTTTCTTTCCTGGAGAAATTGGGTAAAGAGGCAGCAGACCCAGGTTCAAACCCTGGGTCTACTACCTGCTAATGACCTTAGTTAAGAGTGAACCTCTCTGAGCCTCAGAAAGGTTGGGAGTCAGCAAACTTTCACTGTGAAGGGCCAGATAGGAAACAATGGGTAAAGTGGCCTGTGCCACGTCAGTTGTGGCTATCAGCTGCCACCACAGCTCAAAAGCTGTCACAGAAATATATCAATGACTGTGCCCAGCTGTGTGTCAATAAAACTTTATTTATGCAAACAGATCCAGGCTTGATTTAGTTTATGGCTTCTAGCTTGCCAGTCCCTGCTTCAGATGCTCTTTGAGTCCAAGCTGTCAGTCACAGCCAGCTGAGGTACAGAATGGTGCAGCAAGGAGTGACTGGGGCTGAAGTCAGGCTTGGAGTGGAGGAGGACAAGGCAGGTCAGCCAGTGAGGGGAAGATGTGAGCTCATGGACAAGCTCATGGTAGAGAAAGCTGGGAAGATGATCCTACACTGGGGTCAAGGGTGCAAGGATAGAAACAAGGTGGTCTCTGGGCCACACACACAGAGGTGTGGACCAGAGCTTGGGGGGCTGTGTGTGCCACTTTAAGGTTGTGTTCTGCCCTGGGACATGGGGCCAGCAGTGTGCTGGGGCTGAAATCCGGTTGCACTAAACACACCCATGTGTGTACCTCCTCTGGGGCTCAGCTCCGTAGGTGGGACATCATTCCCTAATGTGCCCAGAGCCTTCCTCGTTTTCAGGTAGAGGACCTATGGCACACTGTGAGCAGAGCTGCCCCTCTGGAGCTGATGAGGACAGAGTCACATGAGCAGTGAAAGCTGGGTGTGCCACCAGGGCCCTGAGGGCCCCACAGGCTGTCAGCCAGTCACTTCCCCTTTCTGATTCCATTTTCCTTGTCTGCAAAGTGAGAGGGCAGAGCGTCTATGGTGCAGGCTCCTCCCACAGTAGGGTCTGCCGCTGCGGGTGTCTGCCATTGGTGGCTTCTGAGCTCCACAGCTGGATGCAAAATGAGTTGCAAGGAGACAAAATACATCTCTCTTTTGGCAAATACTGCCACCCTGCTTGATGGCTTCAATTTTTCACTACTGCTCTTGTTCAGGGCTCTGGAAGGTTGCCATGGAGCTCACCCTGGATGGGGCTCATGGTGGCACACCTTACTCTGCCCTTTTCCTCCCAGAAGCCAGGCATGGGGCCGCATGGAGCAACCGCCCCCAGCCCTCAGCCTGTCCTCCTTCCTAGGGAGCACATATTTGAGTCCCACCTGGACCTGGAGACCATCCAGCAGCCAGTGATCATGGAGGAATCTCCTGCACAAGGCCCACCCAGGCAGAAAATGACTAATTCCACTTAAAAGTCTATGCAGGCAGGAGTTTGTGCAACTGCCTGGGGGCCTGGACTCTGGGTGTTGAAGCTCCTCATCAGGAGAGGCTTCCAGGAATAATGCTTCCTTGCTCTTTCCTCTGCTCATAGTAACTGCCCCCCTCCCCTCTCCTTCCCTGCTGGCCAACATATAGGAGGTTGGCAATTAAAGATAAAGGCCTCTGTGTTCATGATAGTCCTTTTGAAAACCAGAATCTAGCCTGGTTTGCCAAACAAACCCTCATGGGATGACACCTACTGGCTTGGACCACCCTTCACTTTTGTTTTCAGTGGAAGATGAAAGGGCTTTTTCAAGGGGCCCAACAACCTGGCTGAGTGTGAGGCCATGGTGACAGGAAGGACGTGTCCTAGAGCGTTTCCTTCTGGGAAGTGTATTTATAGCATTTCTATCCCGAGTGCCTTGGGTGCTGCTGAACTAATATTCTCTTCCACATGGAGGAAATTTGACCTTATTGCTAATTAGAAGTGGTCCATGTATTATGATCTAATGACAGTGATGACCCCTCATGCCAGTTCCTCAAATTGACCTTCCTGCATCTTACTATGCAGTCCCTGCAGCCTTGCAGGACTAGAAGTAGTCTTAGGCAGTTTGAGGGAGGTTGGTGGCGGCGTGGGGGGCCCGCTGCAGTTGGGAGTTCAGGGCTGATGTGGCTCTGCTGGCTTTGGACAAGAGCTAGCAAGACTGAGAAGAACCTGCCTCACTGAATCTGCACCTTGCACCAGACCCCACCAAGTGAGCAGGCCCCACCTGGGGAAGGCTCAGGCCAGCCCAGGTCCTGGGCATCTCTGTGGCTTAGGGTGTCCATGGCTTCAGAATGGAGTCACACATCTTTCCCAGGGAGCTCCTTTAGGGTTAGCGCAGGTTCTCTGCAAGAGCTCTGACTTCTGTCCCTTGAAGCTGCTGCCCCCGGCCCCACTCCCTTCCTGTTTTTCCTTCCTCCCCTGAGCCAGGCCAGAGCTACCAAAGGCTTAGCCATGCAGGGTGGCGCTTAGACCTGGGTGTGTGGTGTGCATGCAGCTCAGTGCCCCTAGTTGCTGTTAGAAATTCAACTCGGCACAGACTTGGGGTCCAGACATTCTCTTCCTACAGTCTGCTGTTTCATTCTCCCTCCTTCAGAGACTTCTCCAGCTGGCTGGCTTCCTGCCTGCACCTTCTTGTGTTGCCACTGTGCAGGCCTTGGAAAAGGAAGGGCTTTGGGTTAGAGCTGGGGGTTCATCTGCAACAGTCCCTGAGCTAGCTGCCCTCTGGTTTCATCTCGACATTCCCTCTCCTCTTCTCCCCATTATTCAGTCCAGCCTTCCCCTGCATGGGGAAGGCAGCGGGGAACAGAAACCCAGGGGGATGCACCCGTACCTCGGGCGGCTCATGCCACCCACGACGTTTGCCCAAGGATTGCTGTGTTTTTCCCAGTAATTGGCCTCTTCAAATTTCACTGTGCACTTTCTATACCTCTCCATCAGTCTGGGGCAAAACTGTCCTCACTAGAATTAACTGGGAGGTTTGAAGGGGAGCTTGTATAAATGAATGAAACCAGCTGAATTACAAAACTTTTCTTAAACGAAGAAATGAAGCATAATCTCTTTGAAGTGGACACAGTCCTTTTAATGGCCTGTGAGGCCGTCTGTATGCTGGCCCTGGTGACCTCACTGACCTCTTTTCCAGCTGCCTGCTCCCGGCCCACTCTGCGCCAACCACGCTGGCCTGCTTGCTGGTCTCTGTGCACCTCACTGTCACTCATCTTCTGGCCTTGGCAGGGGCTGTGCCCTTTGTCTAGGACCCGCTGCACTTTCTCATTGCAGCCAAACCCCTCCTTGCCTTCAGTTCAGCTAACTAAAGAGACTTCCTGTGTCTCCAGTTCTCCTTCGCGCCTCCTATCTTGGGACTTCTGGTCCTAATGCTTCCGGAGCACTTACTGCTGTTCCCCAGGCCATGCGTGTGTACGTGTGAGTCCAGTCCCTCACAGCTTAATGACAGGGACCTGTTCTGAGCATGGCATCGATTTCATCCTCATGAGGATGTCACAGGGCTTCCCCAAACCTACCCGGTCATGGGATGCCCTCGAGAAACACAGGAAACCTGAGCTGCTTGAGGCAGCTGCTCGCAGAACACAGCATGCTCTACTGCAGAAGCTGGTTTCTAGGTAGACAGAGTACACACCAGAATAATGATAGAAAGCATAGTGAATACATTAGCCAAGAACATAGTCATTTACACCAAGAATCATGTACTCTACATCACTGTACGCGCTACACTTCTGTATGACTGGTCATGCAGTATCTTTGTTTACACCAGTGTTACCACAGACAGGAGATCGATATGTCACCATCCGAAAACTGAGATGTCGCTAAGCAAGAGGACTTTGTCAGCTCTATTATAGCCTCAGAGGATTTCTGTTGTATAGCCAGGCAGTCTGTTGTTGACCAAACATTATCACACAACATATGACTTTCGCATGTACACACACACACACACACACACACACACACACACACACTAGCATGGGTACAGACAATATGATAAAAAATACGGTGAATAGTCAAAATTTAAAAAATTCATTACAGTGAAAGACATGTTGCCATTTAGTCAAAATTTAAAAAGTTCGTTACAGTGAAAGACATGTTGCCATTAAGCCTCAGAATACTTTCCTTCCAACACATGGATCCCATGATTCTTACTGCTTTCTGAAGCAGCTGTGGAAGTCCCCTTTTGTGTCTTTAGTTGTATTGTCATGGTTGCCTCAATGTTCTAAATTAACTCTAAGCCTTTACTTTCATGATCATTTTGACTTTGGGGAAGAGCTAGAAATTGCACGGTCACAGATTTGGTGAATAATGTGGACAAAGACACACTTCAGTGTTTCTATGAGTCTGTCTTTCTGTTGGATGGCACTAGGCTGTGGCACTCACCATATTTGTGACCCTATTTCTTAAAGACACTCATGAGGAAAGGCTTCAGAACTGCTTCAGAAAGTGAAGAATGAAGGCATGTGGGTCCAAAGTGAGGGGGAGGAGAACTTTCAGTCTAGCCAGTGGAGCGTCTCAACTTAGACCTGGAGGATCTGAATGAGGGTGAGGAGTGTCTTAGCTGGCTGCAGACTTGGACCTCTGTTTAAACAAGCTCAGCCTAGTTTCTGTGCAGGCAGCCAGCCCCCTTACTGTCTTACCTTTTGCTTTTTTTTTTTTTGGTACCGAGAATTGAACTCAGGACCTTGCCCTTGCCAGGCAGGTGCTTGTGCCGCTGAGCTATATTCCTGGCCCTCCATTTTACCTTTGGCATAAATGCTTATCTTGCTTTACCTAGCTTTACCCTCCTACTTAAAAAAAGATGCCAGCCTCCAAAATACCATGTCCACCAGCCTCTTTCTGAGTTTGCACTGGAGACTTCCCTTGCCCTGCACTGCAGCGAGTTGTCTTGGTAAATAGATGGGGCAGATGGGTAGGAAAAATCTATCCAGCACCATGCCTGGGCTGGGAAGGGTTAAGTGGTGCCTGGGAGACAGGGCAAGCAGGGGAGCAGGTGGGTTTTATTTACTAAGATGAAGCTAATGATAATAGAAGGGGAACATCAAGTCTTGCTTGTTCAGGTATGTGATTGAGAAAGGCCATCAGCAGAGGGATAGAAGCTTGTTAGAAATCACCAGGCCATTATAACAGAGATCACAACAGCTGCCTCTTGAAATAGAGGAAAGGAAATAGACACCCTCTCGGGAGGGTGATCAGATTGAAAGATTCCAATGTGCCAGAGTGAATAAACTTATCTTCATAAAAAGTCTACTTGGGCTGAACAGCCTCTTTATGATAACGATCTTCCCCCAGCTATCCTGAGGGGAAGTAAGAACATCTGTCCTGGGCCAAGGGTCGGGGTCGGAGGCAAAGGGAAAGAAAGCTCAGATTGCCTGATGGGCATTTCAATTTCTTTGCTTCTTTAAAGACAAAGAAAGGAGGAAGCAGGAACAGCAAATCCTATGTCTTAGTTTTCTAAATTTACTAAGAATTGTGTATTTTAAAATACTCAATGTATGTGTGACACTGTGCTATCCCCCCACCTGGGGAGTGGGCATTTGAGAGACCTTGCAAAAGATACTACCTCCTGGGGCTTAACAACTCAGCTGGAGTGAGAGAACCACAGGTTTTTTCTGTGTCCTATGCTCCTATTCTGCTGTGAGGGGGCAGAGACTGAGTATGTGTGCATAATGTTGGCATGTATTATATGTGTATATGTGGTATACATGTAGAAGTTTCTTGTTGCCAATGCATGGAGAGTTGAAGTGTTTACTCTGTTATAATTTCTGAACTAAATCTTGTATTCCTTTTGGGGAAACTGATTAACTAACAGATCAAAGGGAAGAGGGCTGAGAAATGACCATACCATGGAGTTTGGTCCTGCTTTGACCTGATTGCTCGTGCTCTGAGGAACCTGCTGGAACCACGACTGGGCCTGGCAGAGGGATGAGGGGAACCTCCACTGCACATGCTGCCTGCCTGCCTTCCTTCCTACGTCAGGTTCCAGTCAAGAGCCTGTTGCGCTGGGGTCATCTCCCTCAGTGGCCCCTGGTGGCATTCTGCCTATGATGACTTATATCTAGTAGAGAATTTTGCTAATGCCTCCAATTGGGGTTTTAAAAAATGACCTTAACTATTTGCACAGGGATTGAGAGAACCACAGGGAAGGCGGCAGGAAGAGGAGTGTCTGCAAAGGCACTGGGAGAAGGCTCGGCTTCTTTAATCTTTGTCTCCCTGCATGTGGCAGATGTTGCTCATAAAACAAGGACAGGATTTTGGACATCACATTCAGAGGGGTCCAGAATGTGCCTACCTTTGGGGAGATTTCTGAGAATATCCCTAGGAGACTTACTGAAGTGACATTGTCCCTGATATAGGGACAGACAAAGGGCCAGAGGGTCCTACTGGTCTCTCAGTAGCCACTAGTGGGGAGCCAGGGAGCTGTTGCTCCTCCAGCTTGGTTACATCCTGCTACTAGACCCTGGGGGACAGGGAGGACTTTCAGAGTCAGGGAAACAAGGCTGTGGTCTCTTTGTTGGTCTAGGTCACTTCTGACTGCCTCACTTTCCTCTTCTGTCAAAGGGGTAGTTTGGATCAGGTGATTGGGCAGACAACTCCAGGTAACCTCGCATGCCTGAGGTTAGTAAGCACTGTGGGTGGCCAGCTCATGAAGACATGCTTGCTGTCTCAGATGGACCAGCTCAATTTTCAGGTCTCAATAACCTCTGGCTTTAAATATCAATTTGTCAGTCCTAAAGAGGGTTGAGTGACGTTAACTTTGAGGAGTCAGGACACTGAGTGATCTAATATGCATGAAGTGCCCAGTGCAGGACCTGGTACACATGAAGTGTGATCAACATATATAGTGAATGTTTAAATAAAAAATTATTATAGTAAAAACACATTGATATTAATTATCTTCAAACTAGTGCCCCTCGCTTCAAACACATATCCCACACTCTTGCCACTTCTGAGGCAGTTCTAGAAGCCCTCTTTCATGAGTGTCTTCATGAGATATAATAAAAAAATAGTGTCTTCATGAGATATAATAAAAAAATACGGTGAATGCTGCTGCTGAGTGCCTGCCAATAGGAAGGTAGGCTCATAATCAGTGTGTCTTTGTCTACCTTATTCACCAGATCTTGCACCACACAGCTGGCTCTTCCCAAAAGTCAAAATGACCATAAAATGTAAACATTTTGAATCAGTTTAGGACATTGAGGCAGCCACAGCTGTGCAAGTAGAGATGCAATGGCAAGCAGAAACACTGAAATGACACGCAGGATTTAGAGGCAGATTTATTTTACGTTGACATCGATGGGCGCTAATAGAGATCATTCCTAAAATATCAGGCCTCAAAGGCTCAGGGAAGGAGGTTTTTATGGGGCTGCAAGCAAGAAGCAGAGTACTTGGCGGTCTTTGATTGATTCTTACAATATGTGTCATAGTGACCAGCTGTTTTTAGGAGACAGTAGCAACAGGAACTGTAACAGGAACTATTACCTGGGCGGTTAGCAAACTGCCTGGGGATCATTTTTGTTACAAAGATCCTCATGAAAGAAGACCTCTAGAATTGCTAAAGAAAGTGCCAAGAATAATGAAATAAGTGTGTCTGAAATGAGGGGCAATATTTTGAGGAGGGTTATGGCAATGTGTCTTTTACTGCAATAATCTAAAAATTAAAAAGAAAACATATATTGTACTTTTTGATCACACCTTACTGTAAGCTCTTAAATGAACAGGTTTCCTTCTGATTTCCTTTTTCCTTGTTTACTCCCCACTGCCCACTGTTATAGTCTTCTCATGCAGTTGCCAAGCCAACTTGGACAGCTGGAAAGCTGGGAAAGGGGACTGTGTTAGTTTGATTCCTTCTCTAAATGGTGCTTCTACTCTTGCTCTGTTGGAGGTTGCTGTAAGTCCCAGCCACTTCTTGAAGGTTTGCATTGTCTCAAAATCTATTCTAGAAGGCACCATTCATTACAGACAATGTCCCTTAGATATGGCTATGTATAGCGGCAGACCTCAGTAGGGGGAAAAATCATCTCTGATGTTAGGCCAGTGTAGGACAGATCAGATTTCCTTTTTGTTTTTTGGTACCAGAAAACAGTAAAATTTTGTTCTCTGGAGCTATGATGTCTGAAATCCTTGTACCACCCAACTTCCTTTTACACATCTTTCCAGGAAACCAAAAGTTTCCTAGGTGTGAGAAAGGGGCCCATTTCAGTGCTTGGGGAGGGTCTGTGTTTGTCTCCGTCAGAATACTATCGGGCTGATTGTCTTACGTCCTTTCTATCAACTCAGTGTTCACACACACACACACACACACACACACACACACACACACACAATTGAAAGTTTCTTGTTGCCGAGGAGCATGTTTTTCAACCCAGCACACCCAGGATACCACACTTGGGGTCTGAAACTTACACTATGCTCAGGAAACATTTGTTGAATCACGAGCTGAAATAAAAGCACAAATGATTAAACGAAGTGCTTTAGGTCAGGTGTCATGTTTCATTCTTCTTCCTTTACTACTCTGTGGGTTTTGATCTTTTACAATGAGTGTGTGTCTTTTTATTATAAACATGACTTTAAAGCATTTTGGAATTGCACAGGGGTAGGGTAAGTAAATACAGAAGTAAATAATTACACATCTCTTCCACAAAACCTGCTCTGCAAACCTCCATCAGCGAGGCCCTGGGGCTCAAGGACGTGGACTCTGGAGTAAACAGAATGTGCACCTTCATCCTGCTCTGTCTCTAAACAGTCTTGGGGACCTGGGCAAGTCCTTCACCTTTCTGATGTTTGTGGCCCTGCTTTTGAAAGGAGATAATTACATTTCCCTTGGACAGCAGAAGGTCACATGAGAACACAAGAAGGTCACACAAGAAGGTGAAGTGGGTAGCAGAGCGCTAGGCCCAACCCTGGCACTGGCTGAGCCAGCTGAAGCAATCACCCGTAGTTCTGTGGTATGGAGTTCTATGCTCTCGCTGTCTCCCAGGCACGAGCTCATCTCATTCTTGCAGGGGTGATGTAAAGCAGGCCAGGCAGGGTTTCCATTGAACTCTGTGAGAAGCTTGAGGGCCAGAGAGGTTAAGTGACAGGAAGGAGCTCGCACAGCTGGTCAGCAGCACAGCTGGGAGGAGAGCTGCAGGCTGGGGCCCCGGATCAGTGCTCTCTGGCCTGTGCCAGGCGGGAATGCTGCGAGGGGTTGTCTGGAGCAATTCGCACCATCTCTGAAGTTTACTCTGTAGGCAGCACAGAATCCAACTGGTCCTGCTGTGGACGTGGAGAGCACCTGGCTTTCTAGTGAGGCCACCTTCGCCCTCAGCTGCCATGGTCTGATGGCATCAGGGGGAGACTGGGCCGTTGTTGAAGCCTGATTTGTCTCTGGAGCTAGGTTCAAAGTCAAAGGCTTCAACAGCCAGTGTTAGAAAGACAGCATTAGTGACACGGCACAGGGGCAGAGGCCATGCATGGAGAGGAAAGGCTTTGAAACCACCTCTGAAGCTGAATCCTGTACACACCCCAGAGCAGGCACTGGACACACGCACAGATGGCATTCAGGACATTCCAAATGTGAATCATTGTATAAAATCAGACCCATATTCAAGGGCCTTTAAAGCACAACCTATTTACTCAGCCACTCTTTATGAAGCCCTGGCCGATTTATAATCTAGGCAGTAACTTGTTCCATGCTGCTGAGAGCTGGCCCTCCGCCCACGGTTAGGGGGACAGCATCTCTTTGCCAGGATAGAGCATCAGCCCCTGGGCTGGGTGACAAAGGAGGCCTGAAAGATGGTCCTGAGTGAAGGAGACAGGTGGGCACACAGTGGCAGTGGGGAAGTGTGTGTGACCTACCTGCAGCCCTTCCACTACTCCGATAGCTGAGTTCCTCTGCTTTATTCTCTGGCAGTCTCTGCTGGCCAGGAGCCTGAGATCTGCTCATGATATTTATTTACTTGGAACTTTATATATATATATATATATATATATATACTTTTTTTGTACTGGGAATCGAACCCAGGGCCTTAAGCTTGCCAGGCAGGCACTGTGTGTTGCTGAGCTACATCCCTGGCCATTAATTTTTGTTTTTTTGAGAAAAAGTCTCACTATGCAGTTCAGGCTGGTCTTGAACTCACTATGTAGTTTGTTGGCTTTGAACTTGGGGCAATCCTCCTGCCTCAGCCTCATGAATGCTGGGATTACAGGCGTGTACCACTATGCCCAGTTACTCAGAATCTTTCGTCCAGAGCCAACTACGTGCGGATGCTGGGAATCCCAATGCAAAATGCCCCTTAAAAGTGCCTTGCAAAGTGGAGCCAACAGCTTGGGCTTTCCCTTGCAGTATGTGGGAGACTTACCCAGAAACACCTGCACATCAGCCCTTTCTCTGCATCTTCCAGGGAACTTGGAAGAACTGGTAGCCTCTCTGGGAAGGCCTCAGGGCTTGGCATGCTTCCTTTTCCCTTGAGCTGGCAGGCTGTTCACTGAAGATTTTAAATCTAGTCTAGGGAGAAAACCCTTTTCTTGCAACTTGAGCGAATGTGCACAACTCTGCTGCAGTTTCCTGCCAGGGAACAGCTCGGGCCTGCGGGGCTGTTTCTCCCTCTTCTGCTGGGGAGCATTTGTGCTAATAATGTGCCATCTCAGTTACATAACTAGGCTTTTGTCAGCGGTTTTCTGGTGGGACCTTCTGTGAAGTTGGGGTTTGCTGTTCAGCAAACATTTCTGATGAATGCTCTGGAAAGTGCATGGTGCTGAGATTGTGCCTCTGCCCCACGGGGCCCTGGTGTGCTGCTTCATGCTCACTCTGCACCCTCACTCAGAACCTGTGCAGTGTGTGCACTCAGGTCTCTCGGTTTGCAGAGGCAGCTTCTTGTAAGGGAACATGCCTGGCAAACTCTGAGTCATCTGGAGAGGTGGGGCTCAGCACATCTGGCTTTGGCCACCACTGGACAGTGGATGATTTATTGGAAAAGGACAGAGGATGCCAGAAAGAGCGATCCTTACAGGAAGGCCCCCTGGTACTTGAGCCCAATCCTGGACCCTTTTGAGAGATGTAAAGCTTATGCTTGAAACTCCATTAACTAAAATCTCACTAGTGGCAGTGATAGCAGCGACTATTAATTGCACGCTTTTTAGGCAGCAGATACTGAGTGTTTAACATGCATTATCTTATTTAATCCAGTTAACAGTTCTCTGAGGAGGTGTTATTCTTCTTTCTATGACACAAGCATGGAAACTGAGGCTGCAAAAGGTTTAATAATTTGTTCAAGGCCGCTTGATTGTGTGACAGCACTGGTGTGGAGGGGAAGGTTTGCACCCAGGGTTTCATGTTTATCAATTTGATTGCTCATTCATTTTTACAAATATGTATATTGGATATCTTCCCATGTCCAGCACAAGGATACAAAGGAAATCTCTGGAGAAGCTCAGAGTTAAAGGACTGGGGAATCTTCTTTGATGCAGGCAGTATGCATGTAGGGTAAGGGGATATGTACAGCACATAGCTGTGGGGTGTCCAAGGAGATGATGCGTTAGGGTTCTCCAGAGAAACAGCCAATAGGATATATGTAAAATGAAATTCAGTGTAAGGAATAAGCCCACACAATTATGTGGGGGTGAGAAGTCTCTTTAAAATTTAAAGCCCATTTTGGTATCATGCCCCCTTTGACATCAGTGGCATACTGTGCTGTGGTCTGAGTGTATGACCCTCCCCAAACTTCTGTGCTGCAACCTGACCCCCAAGGTGGTAGCATTAAGGTGTGGGACCTTTGGGGGGATCAGTGTCTGAGGGTCCCATGCTATGAGTACCCTGAAAGAATAGGCTTGAGAAGACATCTCCCTTGTCTTGTGAGGACACACAGAAGGCACTGTCCATGAGGAGCAGACCCATGCTCATCTGCTGGTACCTTGGTCTTGGATTTCCCAACCTCTAGAACTATAAGTAGTGTATTTCTCTTGTTAATAAGTCTAAGATACTTTGTTATAGCTGCCACATAAATTAAGACCTGCATTAAGTTATCACAAGCCACTGGACCCACCTGTGTACTCTGGAGTGTCTGAGAATCCATAGCTCCTTGCACACCTCCTCCTAGTCTTAGCACACAGGAAGTGCCCATTACATTTACTTGGAACTTGGTCTTCTATTCTTCTCTTGTCCTTCCTGCCCATCCCTTCACCTATATGACCCTGAGAAATGCTAATTCTAAATTGGATGTTCAGAATTAGATAAAATTTGACCACATGTCCAACACATCTTGCTAAACTTCTTCAATGTCCCTTATGTATTTTCATAAAATCCCAAAGAATAGGAGTGTGTTGGTTACTTTTCTCTTGTTGCTGATGCAAAATACCTGACACCCAAAATTAAAGAAGGAAAGGTTTAATTAGCTCACAATTTGTGAAGGTTTCAGTCCATCATCAGCTGGCTCCAAGGCAGGCCATGGTGCAGGGGCAACACTTCAAGGTGGCACAAGAAAGCAAAAGCAACAAGAGCAACATGGGGGAGAACAATCCTCTTTTTCTCCCTTATATAGTAAGCAGGCTACCCGCCTACTGTCCCCAGGGTGGGTGTAGCACTCACACCATCTCCATACCCTCCTCTTGCACAGGATGAGGATGTTTACAAAGTGAGGATCCTGGCCCCCTGCTGAGTCTCTTAGTTAAACTTCTAAACTTCTCAAGTTGACACAATTTATCAACCATTACAAGGAGAAGACTAGGAACAGCCAGAGTGAACTTTGGCTGCAGAGACTGTTATAGCAGGGATGGCTGGGTAACGTGTGAATTCATATTTCAAACTTACCATACTATTCCTCCATCACACACCTTCCTCTGTCTCAGCTGGAGCTGATTTTCTTTGCACACCCTACTACTCATGTTCTTAGTTGGAAAGATTTAATATCATAAAGGGGTCAATGCTGCTAGTGTTAATTTATACATTTAACACATCCCAGTAACATATCAAGTATCCTCCCCTCTGCAGTTAAACAAAATATTTTAAAGTCTGTGTTAAAATTAAACAAGAAAAGAGACAATTGAAAACACTGAGTAGTCCTAATCACTAAGGCTTTGTGGCATTGTCATAGACTGACAAATAGGGCAGAACAGCAGAACCAAAACAGGCCCAGAATATATATAATATGTAATATATGTAATATGTAATGTATGTAATATGTAATATATGTAAGAAATTAGTAAATGATACATACAGATGGTGCCTCAAAGCAATGTAGTGAACACAAACCTTTAATAAATGTTATTAGGACAAAAGACCAGTCAGTTTTGGAAAAAGATACATTTGACTTCATACTTCATATAATACATTGAGAAAAATCCCTAAATGGAGCAAAAATTTAAAAGTGAAAAACAGACATAAGCTAGGCACAGGCACGCATGCCTGTAATCCCAGCACTTTGGGAGGCCGAGGTGGGAGAATATCAAGTTTGAATTCACCCAGGCAATTTAGCAATTTAGTGAGACCACGTCTCAAAATAAAACAATTTTTAAAAAAGGGCTGAAGATGGAGTTCAGTGCAAAGACCCTGGGTTCAATCTTCACTACTGCAACACACAAACAACAAAAACAAAACCCCCCAAAGATGTAAAAGTGCTATAAGGAAACATGAGGGTCACCATGGGTGGGGACAGCCTTCTAACTGTGATTTGAAATCTAGAAAGAAAAGATGGACACAAGACTGAAAAGAATTTCTTCATGTCTGAAACACCATATGCAGAGGCAAAGGCAAATGACAAACCGAGGAAAAAGAATTTGCAATTCATATCACAAAGAGGTAATCCTTCTAATATAAAAAGGACTTAGAAATTGAGAAGATCCATAACCCAGTAGAAAAACGGGCAAAGGACATGAACATTGAATTCACAAAAAAGAAATGCAAATGGTCCTTTACCCTGTGAATAGATGTGCAACCCATTCATAATAGGAGACATGCAAATCAAAGCCACACTGAAATCAAACCAAAACCATTCTTACCTTCCCCATTAGGCAGGATGAGGGATTGTCTCACCCAACATTTGGTGAGACAAAGTAGGGGCAAAATTGTGGGGAAGCACATTGGTCCTGTCATTGCTGGGAGGTTGTAAAGCATCCACCTCTGATGTGTGTGATCATCCTATTCCTTCCCCTGGAGAACAGCGATGCATCCCTGTGGCTAATCCCTCATCTTCCACACAGATGTGGTGACCTGTCTCCAATGTGCCAACAGCTTTGTTCCGATTTTGTCTGATTTCTACAATTTGCAAGATGAAAGACATAACTTTGTTTCTATTTTTAAATGTGGAATTACATAGTGATCTTGAACACACCTGTTCAAACTCGCGTCCCTTCTCCCCACAGACCCAGATAGTTCCACCAGCATTCCTCTGCATCTACCCAGAGATGTCCGGCTCCCACCTCCTAACCTCCTTCAGGACAGACTGGCGGAGGCTCCCAGGAGGGCCCTTTGGTCTACTCCTCTCCCAGGACTTCACTCTGTAGAGAAAATGCAGGGGGCAAGCCAGTGCTTAGAGGTGAATGGGGCTTTCCATGGCAGCCCAGTGACTCTGGCTATTTCTTGGTTCCAGGCCAACTCTCCTCTTCTCCTTTCTGGAGCTGTCCTCTTGGTCCCACAGGTGTGGCGGCGGGCTGCTGCTTCTTCTCTTGTGACTGTAGGTCCGGACACACAGTCTCTTTTCTTTTTAGGGACACTGTGGGGAGCCACCTGCATCATGACACAGGAGAGGTGCAGAAGCTGGGGAAAGGAGGCTGGTCTTAGTCTTTGGGCCGCAGTCTCATGGCTGTCTCTGAGAGCTACTCACAAGTTAGGAGGATGTTTGTGAGGAACTGGAGCCAGGCACTAGCCCCTTAAATTGCCAGGAAGCTGAGTGTGCTGCCAGGAGGATCCAAGCTCAGGTGCTTTCTAAGCAGACTCTCCATGGAGCCATAGCCAAAGGGGCGCTGGGTGTTCTCACCAGCAGAGCATGTTCTCTGTCATTTGCCCCAACGCTCTTCTGCTTTGATTTTTCAGATTATTTTTGCTATGTTTTGTATTAGGAGAAATATTTATTTGCTTCCTGTTTCTCCCTGAAATGCCCAAAGAGTAATGAGAGCCTGCCTTGGAAAATCTTGGACTTAAGATATGCCCTTAACAACTGGGAAATGGGAGGCAGACCAGACCTGCCAAGCCCTCGCCTGCGGTAGGTATCTGGTGAGAGGTGCTGGCCAGAGCAACTCCCTGTCTGCCCACCATCACACCCTCCTGGCGGGTCTGAGTCCCAGCCTGACTCCTCACACCATGCTTGGCTACTGGTCTTGTTGCCTCTGGCCTCTTGTAGGGGAGGAGAAAGAGCCATGAGCCCTGAGGTGCTTCTTTTCTTTGTGCCTCAGTTTCCTCCCCAGTAAGATGAAGGCTGCTATAGGCCTCTCTGGAGGTTCTTCCAGCTGGATCTCATTCCTGCCTGGCCCCCACTGTTCTGGGACCTCTCTCCAGCAACTTCTGGGGTGAGGACAAGGCCTCCCAGAAAGGCGTTGTCTCTCAACCTCTTTCTTGTGCCAAAGAGTTTAATTTACACGGCTAAATACAGATGCGAGGGTGGGTGGGGGGGAGCGTGGACAGCACAGGCGGCTCCCAGAGGAGGCGGGTTGGAATGCAGCAGGGAGGGAGGGGAGGGAGGCCGGCCTCCCTGCCTGCCATTGCCTGGCTGTTCTTTGTGGTTTTGTTTCTCGGCACCCAGGGAGGATAAACAATGAGCCAAACCTTCAACCCCATCTGGAAACAGACATTTACCCTCCATGCTCTTCTGTCGGTTTGCAGGAGTTCAGGCTCATTTCCTGCCGCCCCGCCCTCTCTTGGCTGCGCTCCTAGGTTCCTGAGCCAAAGCGTGCGGGGAGATGGGGAGATGGGGAGATGGAGGCTGATGTGTTTGTTTGATCCTTCGGGGACCCTGAGAGCCAAGCAGGACTCTGTGTGCCCTTCATTTACTGCCCCCCTTTCCTTCCCTTTCTTTCTTCCTATATGAGCTCTGGGAGTCTGGGCGGGGAGCGGAAGAGGACTCCCAAAGAGACCCAAGCTCTTAGGAAGGGTCTCATTTTTATGGGGTCCCAGAAGGCTCTGAGCAATAGCAATTGGGCCAGCAGCACACATGGGGTGTGTTTGCAGGGAACTGCTGCTCACAGGGGACGACTGTGTGGGTCTCCAAGGATCCCTACTTCTATTCTGAGCCCCTCTCCTAAACTCTTAGAATCTTCTTTCTCTTTGACCCCCACTATTGCCTTTCACACTCGTGGACACAGAAGGTGTGACAAAAAATACAGTGAATGTTTAAACAAAATTTAAAAATTTATACAGTAAAAGACACATTGCATTAATCTCCCTCAAAATACTCCTTGCTTTGAACACACTTATCCCATTGCTCTTGCTGAAGCAGTTCTGGATATCTCCTTTCTTGAGTATCTTTTTGCAACTGTCTCCTTGTCCTAATTGATTTAAAATGTTGATAGCAATTCCTGTCAAATGAAAACATTACTGTGTGTCCTCAGGCACCTTATTTACTGGATCTGGCACCATGTGACTTTTAGTGCTTCCCCAAAGTAAAAATGACCAGGACAAGCTTTTTGAATCAATTCAGGACATTGAGGCAGCCAGGACAGAGCAACTAAAGATGCTCATGAAAAAGGACATCCAGAACTGCTTCCAAAAGTAGCCAGAACCGTGGCACAGATGTGTTCAAAGTGAGGGAGAGTCTTTTGAGGGGGATTAATGGCAATGTCTCTTTTACTACAATAGAATAAAAAAAATTAAACACTCACCACATACTTTGGTGCCTCATACACCCCCTGTTGTTTGAAGCCCCCCCTACAGAACTTTACTCTCCAACTCCCAAATGACAGACCGTTTTTTACTTAATCGAGTGACTGGTACGTGGCAAGGACACTGGGGGCACAGTGGTAGGGCAGCAGGCAGCTCCGCCTTCAAGAGCTGTGGACAAGTGGAGGACAAGATCGTTACTTGCACCTTGGCCTCAGAATATCAAGCAATGACATCAGTGTGGGTAGTGCTGCAGGGTCTCAGCACAGTCCATGGCATTCTGCAAAGGCTTCCAGAAGGAAGACACATCCTATCCCTCCTCTTCCCTGAATCTTGTCTTCCTGTAGTATCCAGTTGTTTGGAGGAGAGTAAATGAATGGGACAAACTTACTGCCCTGTGAAGGTCTCCAATAGGTCCTCTCCGGATTATTTCCCCATATACAAAGGCGCCCATGAACTCACTCGGGGAATTGCATGCCAGGGAGGGAGAACTCTTTTTTGCTGCCCTTGACTGCTTAGTCTCTGCCCTGGTTGCAACCCACACTTTACTCCTGAAAAGCTGCCAAGTTCTCACATAGACAGCCAACATATGGTGTATTTGTGTGTGTGCATTTAGATACTATTTTGGGAAGGAGGCTGGTGTTGGGAGTCCAGAAACTTGGATTCAGGCTGCTATTAATTAGCTTTACGGCCCAGAGTAGGTGCGATGACACCTCATGGGACCTTGATTTCATTGTAGACAAAGTTGCTACCTGCACTGACAACTTCATGCCACAGCTGCTGGGCGAGGATTAGATAGATCCCATTTGTGCAAGTGCTCTGCCAATCACTGGACAGATCTCTCCTGGGGACCAGGGACCACCCTGCTTGTCCTCTTACGCTCAGTGACACAGCTCACTCTATTTGCCAGTCTGGTTACGAGCTGGGTTCCTTTGCTTACATCCCTAGGTATCCCCTTCCCACTGCTGCGAGACCCTTCCTGGCAGCAGGGAACTATTGCTCTGAACAGCTGTGCCTGAGGGGGTAGCCTGATGGATGAGACCAAGCTCCCTCCCATGTGCCCAGTTCTTCCTCCATGACCGGGAATCAGAGGAGAGGAGGAGTCAGCTCCTGGCTGGACTTCCTGAAGCTCATCCTTGGGATCCTCCTGCTGAAGCCCCCTACGTCAGACTTTGCATGAAATTCCCTTTGTGCTTAGCTTTTTTTTTTTTTTCTGTTTCATGTCCCTTCTTCCCTATTGGTTCTCCTGGGAGCACTTCCTTAATAAATCGTGGGCTCTTGCATCTTGGCTTCAGAGCACCAAGGGCTGGAAAACTTTTTAGAGATAATGGACTGTTACCTTTTAGCAAGGGTAGAAAAAGCGCAAGAGAAGCAGTTGAATAATTATCAAGCTCCGAATGTGTGTGTGCCAGGTATTGTGCTGATGTCTAATATTTTATCTGATCTTCCAAAATAAAGTCTGTAACGGTTACAGAACTGCACAGTAGCCCACTCAGGCAGTGGGATCAGTCTGAGTTTAGATCCCATCTCTCCTCCATGTGGTGCGGGTTTGGGGCAGCCAAGGCTGACTTGGGGGCACAGGTGACATCTCTTCACGCTACTGTGTGCCTGAGCACAGCTCCCTCATAATAATAGGGGTGCCAGGATCAACCTTGTGTACCCTTTGATTCTTCTCTTCTCTGGAGGTGTGTGTGTGTGTGTGTGTGTGTGTAGCGTGTAGGGTGTGTACTTTCATTCTAGTAATGAGGCTTAATTGCCAGATCTCTTTACAGGGTTTTGAAGGTGATAAACTGGTAGAGAGGTAGGATTTTAAACTTATTCTGTCATGAACCAATCTAACTCCAATCCTTCGTGTCCTTATCCTCACTGTTTCATGGGACAGTCTCTCCACCAGCGGCTGACACTCTACCATCTCTCCTGCCAGCTGCGGGGAGTAGGGAAGAGATAGTTGTTACCTTCTTTCCTCTTCACTGTAGCAAAAGAAAGGACATATGGTATGGATTGTCTCCTGGAGCTGGGAATGAAAGATCAACAAAAGGCTACGTGATCTTTCCCTTTCTGCTTTCTGAGCCTTGGTTTCTTCGTCTGTCACATGGAGATTCTGTTATCAAGCATGTCTGCCAAGGCCTCCTGCTCTCATAGGTGGGTGTGTGGAAGGCAACTGGATTGTGGGGGTGCTGTACTAGTGAGTGGGATCCACTGGGGAGCTCAGCAGCTGAGGGTGCTGGGGGAAAGTGGGCCTGGCCTGCAGAGGCAGGTCCCTGGGGGAGGATGCGTATCCCCTGCACCCCTGACTCCTCTCTTTACTTTCGGCTTCCTGGTTGCCACAAGGCAATCAGTTTTGTTCTACCCAGGCTCTCACACAATAGCGTTTTCTGCCTGTGAGTCGGACTGACATGGACGGAGACTTCTGAAACTGCCGGCTGAAACAAACCTCTTCCTCTAAGCTGCGGTGTCAGGTATTTGGTTCCAGCAATGAGAAAGTGACTGAGACAATTAGCATACCTGAAGGCCTTCTCCCAGGAGTTGGGAGAGGATGGGATTATAGGTCAGACTCTGGGCCATCCGTAGAAACCCCAGGTGTTCTTACCTGGAGACTCACCTGCTCCATCCCTCTACCCCCTACACTGATGGTGCTGGCGCTGACACAGGCGCTTTCCCTGGAGCGGTCCTGGGGGTGGGGTGGGGATTAGAATCCACGTTTCAGGCAGAGAGCCCTGCCTGCTGTGCAGTCTGACTCCCAGCTTAAGTGTCCCTTTCCTGCCTCTCCCCATGCAGCCCTGAAAATTGCCTGTGCTGAATTCTGCCCACACCTCAGTGGAAGGGGAATTATTCGCCAGATATATGGTGTCCGCAAGAAGGGCCTCTTATGAGTCAGCGTTCAAATATGTTACCAGCTCGATAAACAGAGGTGGTTTGTTGTAAATTAAGAGAAGGAAGCGAGGTGCCGGCAACAGCGCTGTTCATCTAGTTTCCTATTAGCAGCACTTCCCTCTAAGTAGTGCATAATTCCCTGGGAACTGCTGGCCAGGCAGCTTGGAAGGGGGAGGTAATTGCAAGGCAGTTGTTAGGCAGTTGGAAACCCACAGTGAGGTCAAGAGACAGACAGGGCATCCTTGGGGGCTTGGTTGGGCTCCTGCTATGGGATGGCATCTGGGCTGCCGCTGTGATGCTGAAGGGCGGTGGGGGTGGTGAAGCAGGAGCAGCCTGGGCATAAACAGGGCCAGATCTGGAAAAGGCAGCCTTGCCTCTCACCACCAGGATGGACTGGGATTGTGGGAAGCCTGTGCTTGTGGATGGGCAGGGTGTGCTGTGTGCTGGCTGATGGTGGGCTGACACTAGGCCTTAGGACAGGGTTCAGCCCTGATGAAAGGCTGTGGTCGGCATGGGGAGAGGTCGGAGGTGTGGAGGACTGCAGGGGTGAGGAGAACTTATGCACAGAACCCAGGTGAAGCTCCAAGCAGGAGGTAGGTGCTCCAGAGGGACTGGGCTGGCTGGTGAGTCTCACTGCAGGGAGGCATTTCTCACTCGCTTTCCATGCCCCAGTTATTTTCAGCGAGGCCCCATAAGATTCACCCCCACCCACAATCCTTCATTCTGAGCAAGCCCTGCCTGGGGCAGGAAGGACTTAGTCTTTCATACTGCCCTCTCCCTGCTCAGCCTCTGAGCCCCGTGGGCTTCTGTAGCTCACCCTCATATCAGGCACCCCAGACACCTGCTGAGTTGCTGTGTTGAACTGTGGGGGTGGTGTGGGGGAGGGGCTGGCCCTTAACATCAGCTGTCCATGTTGGTATCCACAGAGTTGTCCCTATGCCATCTGTCTGTAGCCACTCATCCATAAAGTTGCCACTGGGGCATCCCTGTCCCCACCATCTGGCCTTTCTAGATGTGTCCCTCTTCTGGGCCCTCAGCCTAAGAGACTGTTGTTTAGAAGGGAGGGAGCCCAGCCTTGAGCCCTCAGTCCCTGGGGGAAAACCTGAGTCTGCTTAGTTCTCTAAGGACACAGCCTTTTGATAAACCAAGGCCCAAGTGGACTTTGGGCCTGTTTGCTTCCCATCATGCATTGCCCTCTCTGGAAACAATGGCCACAGAAAGAGTTGCTAGAAAGGGGTGAGAAGGGAGCAAAGAGTGGAGGAAGGAGGAGGGATGATGTTCTCTGAGCCTTTTCCTACCATGCTGAGAATGCTGGAGTTGCTAGGGACCTTGGCCAACATCTAGTTCAGCTCCGTTAATGTATGTGTGGGCATCTGAGGCCTGCAGTGAGACAGCTTTAATGGTAGAGGATTCCTCTCTTCTGGAAGGAGAGTTTGCACTTCGCTGACATGCTGAAATGTGCCTGCCATATGGTGGGTACCCAAAGCATTTTAGGTGAATGTAAGAATGGATGAAGGGATGAAGGTGGGCAGGTTCTACTAGTGAGTGAGGAAGGACGGGACTCAACTAGAGCTCCATTGCCTCCTTATTATCCTCTCTCCTACTCATGATATGCAAGGAAAATTGTAACATGGAAGGGTGCATCAGGGTAAGTCAGGAAGCTGCTTGTAGGCAAAAGCCAGGGATGCCAGTCACCTTGACAGGATCAATGACTTCTGAGCCCATTCCCACTCTTGCCCCATCACTGCCGCAGCAGGCTAGAGAGCTATGGTGTACCTTCTTACTGCAGCTGTGGAGCTAGCTGGAAGCAAGTGCTTCCAGTTCTGGGCGGAGGCCCTGGTCCTGCTGAACAGGGAGAAAGACTGACCGATTCTACCCAAAAAGAGGAAGGGGCCTCATAGTGGCATAAAATGGCCATGGGTGTTGGTCTGTTCCATCTCTGCCCATGATCACTTCTTGTTGGAGCTCTGTAGTGACTGGTTGCCACTGGCCACTTATTGAAGCTCTTCTGCTTTTCAGGGGCCTGCAAAGTGTTGCCCCTTCCCCGTTTGTCCTGTCTTTCCTTAAGTTGAGTATCCACAGCTAGTTGTACAGATTCTGCTCCACTATGTGGAGTATAAAAAAGGTCCTCATTATGACAGGCATTAAAAATACTCTCAGGTTTCTGGGATTGGAAGAGACATTGTCTCCATTTAATCCAGGAGAGGTGGGAGGAATTCTCTTTGGAAAGTTCAGATTCTGCAGGTTTCTGTCTACTTTTACCTCCTAAACTGGATTAGAAGTCTGCATTTCCTTTGTGTCTTTCTTTTATGTTTTTCTTCCTTAGTTAAATCTTCTGTTTATCTATGAGCCTTGGGAAGCAGTTTCTTTTGTAGGACCTCCATGTTGCCCATTTGTGTTGTACCCCAGAGCTATGCAATGGAATTCCATTCGCTGAGGCTGGTCTTCATGCCTGCACTGTGCTGGCAGTCTACCTATTCTAGTCTGCCATGAAACTTCTTTCAGCCAGTAGGGGCTATGTGATGAAGGGGAAGAGCCTGGGCCCAGAACACAGGCGTCTGGGTTTGAATCCTGGTTCTGTAGTGTCACTTTAGGTAACCCCCTAATCTCTCTCTCTCTCTCTCTCTCTCTCTCTCTCTCTCTCTCTCTCTCTCTGCATTTTAAATTTAAAATAGATAATAATGATGGGATAAGAGTCATAGGACAGAGTATTCGTAGAGTTATGTACAAACATCCTAAGCCACTCTGCAAGTAGTGGTTATGATTGTGCAATTAGACCCTGGAATTGCCACATTTTAGTTATTGTAGAGTTACTGTTTACTGACTAGTCAAGAGGAGCAGGCTGTGAAGGATGCATCATTTCACCTTTCTTATTAGGAACCTTAATTGAGCAGTGCTGAGGTGGGATCTGGGGGCAGCCTCTACCATGACTGCCGCTCACTGGTTTGCACCTAGCTTCATTACACGTTTGTTGCCCTGATACTATTGAACACCTGCCCCAAGTCTAGCCATGTGGAAGGGGTAGGGTGGGGTGAGTGAGCCACTGACTGTGATGCAAGTTGATGACTGTATTGGGAGGGAAGAGAGGGGAATGAGGTGGAAGCATGACTGGAGCATGATTCCAGGAACTTCTGGCTAGGCTGGTGGCGAGCCCTTGGATCAAAGCCACCTGTACGACAGCCTTGCATTTTGCTAGAATAGACATGCTTTTTATAATAGACCAACACTGCTTAGCTGCTGGAAATAGCCCATGACGTGTGGCCTCAGTGTGCATGTGATGATGAGGACTAAAGGGCAGAGCTGAGGCAGACAGTCCATTGTGCTTCTCACAGTGGAGGTGGAAGTTGTGTGTTTTCATAGCCACCATAATAGGTAGACATTCTTGTGGAATGAGGAAAGACAAACAGTACCCAGCATAAGAAATAAACAGATTGATGGATCAATAAATTAATAAAGCAATACAATAGAAGTTGGTAAGCATATAGAAAACATGAGGCGCTAAAAGGATTTTAGGTTTGTACGAAGAACAGCAAGAAACCAGACAGAAAGGAATGGAGCGAGTCTAGGGGAGTTTGGGAGGAGGGGCATCCAAGGAGGGTGGCCTTGGAGGCCATTGTGTGCGCTCTGCTTTACTCTGAGTGACATGAGCAGACAGCGGAAGGTGGGAGCAGATGAGTGCTATGCTCTTCATGACTTACAAACATCCTCTGGGACCAACTTGAGAGCAGATTCTAAGCAGCTACAATGGAAGCCTGGAAACCAGCTGGGAAGCGATGAAATTAATTCAGGTGAGTGATAATAGTGTCCATGAAGATGGTGAGAGGAAGGGGTCTGATGCTGGGTGTGTTTGAAGACAGAGCCAGTGGGGTTCCTTGATGGACTGGTGAGAGAAAAAGAATAGTTGAGGATCATGTTGACATTTTTGGCCTGAATACTAGAGGAAATTAGCCCCATAAATACCAGCAAAGAGAGATTTTTTCCTATTTAGTGGAAAGAGGAAAAAAAAGGAATATGGAAAATGAAAAACATAAAATAAAGTAAAAAACATAACTCATAATGAAACATCAATTTACAATAATATAAATGGATTAAACTCATAATTCAAAATACAGGAGCTCTTAAACTGGATTAAAATATGAGATTTAGGAATATATTTTCTACAACAGATATAACAAGGACTTGTGTATTAGTCAGCTTTCCCATGGCTGGAATACAATACTGTACACCTAAAACTTTTATTAAAAGAGGAAAGGTTTTATTTAGCTTACAGTTTCAGGGGATTCAGTCCATGGTCAGGAGGTTTCTAAGCAGTAACATCATGATGGAGGGGTGTGGCATAGCAAGCTGCTTAGTTCTTGGTGGCCAGGAAGTAGAGCAGGAGAAGAGGGCCAGAAAGGAATGTGTAACGGATCAGACATGGATCTCAAAGCCGTATCTCCATGACTCACCCAGATATACCCAGGAGTATATTCCACCAATCCCCTGAGTAGTTTCCAAGCCAATGAAGTTGACATAATCAAGCTTAACTATCAAGACTGGAAATAAAAAGATAGAAGAGATGGCAAGAAAATGTGAACAGAAATACTTATAAGAAATAAAAGGAAAAACATTACATTTTAGTAGAAGAAATAAAAGATGAAACAGTGATGAAAATCATGAAAGTGTATACATGTCTAGTCACATTGCCTTAAATATATGCATATACTTGTGCACATGCTTGCACATAAAAATGTAGCTGTAGAAACATAGGGAGCAAGAGATAAATCAAACCTTTTAATTGAATATTTTAAAATATTCCTCTCATAACTTTATAGTGCAAGCAGGCAGAATTTATTAGATGTACAGAAGACTTGAACAACTTGTTTAATAAGCTTGAATATGGATCTACAGTTGCACACAAATGTGCAACTTTATACTTAATGCAAAACACATTCTTTTGATTACACTATAAACTAGAGCACAAAGGGAGCCTCAATAAATTCTAAAGGATCAACATCATACAACGTTCCCTGGCCAAACTATAATGACAGTAAAATAGCTAGAAGAGAAGATTTTGAATGTTTTCGTCACAAACAAATGATAAAAGCTGGGCAAGATGGGTCACCCTAGTATCCCGAGTTGATCAATACATAATGTATAAATGTACTGACATGTCACCCTGTCCCCCATAAGGATGTACATTTATTTTCCATAAAAAATACAAGAAAGCAAAACTAAAACCAAAAACATGTATTATAAAGTCTTTGGGACCAAAAGTGCTCCAGATTTTGGGTTTACTTTGGATTGTAGAACATTTGCATATGCATAATGAGATATCTTAAGGCTATCTAATCTAATGTAATCATGAAATTCATTTATGTTTCCTAGACACTTTATACATAGCCTGAAAGTAATTTTTCATGGTATTTTTTTTTACTACACTTATGACTGTCATCCTTCACATGAGTCAAGTGTAAACTTTTCTACCTATGGCAGCATGTCGGCATTCAAACAGTTTTGCATTTTACAGCATTTCAGATTTTGAATTTTCATATTAAGGATTCTCAACCTATGTTAAAAAGTAGAATCAAAGTAGGATTGAAGAAGAAATAATGCAGACTATTGCAAAAAATATTTAGAATTAAGTGAATGAATAAGTCACATGGCAAAATTTGTGCTACACAGCTAAGGTGGCACTGAAGGGAAAAAGTACAGCCTTAAATATATTTATTAGGAGACACAGACTATTAAAAACAAGTGACCTAAGCACTGATGTCTGAGACAAGAAAAGCAGCAACAGAAAATGCTTAGAGAAAAAGAAGGAAATAATAGATACAAAGGCAGATGCAAATGAATTGCAAATTACAACAAAAAAAATCACAGAAGCTTAGCCAAACTGGATGTAGGTCTTTTGAAAAGATTAATAAGATAGATAAACCACTGGCAAGACTGAGGAAAAAGTGATGTAATAAAATAAAACTGGATGAAGGAAAATGACAGGCCCAACAGATTTTTAAAAAATAGTAAAATAATATTATGAAGTACCAATAAATTTGAAAAATTAGGCTAATGGGAGAACTTTCTTGGAAAATGAGAAATGTCAAAACTGGTAAAGAATAACTAGGACACTAAAACATGCTAGTAATACATAAAGAAATTGAAATCCTAGCCAGCTCCTCTTTTGAAGACCTAGGTTGAATTTTACCAAGAACTTATGCAGAAAATAACCCCATTTTGTAGAAGCTATTCCAGAAAATAGAAAACAAAAGCCGTCTGATTCATTTAATGAAGCTAGTTTAATTGTTACTCTTAAACTAGACAAAGACAGGAGGAAAAAAAAATTATAGGCCCATTTCACTTGCAAAAATAGATGAAAACGATCTGAAATAAAACATTAGCTAACCAAATCCAGCAGAGTAGTAAAAATAGTTGCCACATTGTGTCCGTAGGTTTATGTTACGTATGCAGTGGTGGCTTAACAGCAGAAAACTGGCAATTCACCACCTCTGCGGACCAACAGAGGGAATAAAATCATATGATTATCCCAAGAATTGCAGACAAAGCATTTGAAAAGTTCACTATGTGTTTGTAATGATCACCATCATGATAAAAAGGTAAGTGCAATACTCATTGTAGTGACCGTCATCATCATGATACAGGTTTTAGGAGACCAGGAATAGAAGGGGTTATCCCAAACTGATGATTGTCACACCGAGTGGAGAAATACGAGAGTCATTTCTTTATTTTTAAGAAACTAACATACACACACAGTTCTGTTTGGCTCCAAGTCCTGCATTCCTCCTCTTTGCCCTCTTCCTCGTGGAGGGAGAAAGTAGGCATGAGCACACTTTGGGGATTTCCTGTGGAGCAGGTCCTGCTGGTTGATTATAACAGAAACACAAGATTCTCCTTGACCTTGGATATGACAGTATTAAACTATGTCCTCTTGGACTGTACCATGCCTGGGCCTTGCTGTGGATTCCCCAGGGCTCCCTCTGTTTGGTAGGATGAATGAATGAGGCATTTGGCTTCGCCCTCAGTGGTGAGGGGAGTAGTGATGAATTCTCTGAGAGAGAGGCCCCGGTGCTCCACATGAGCCTCCACGGGGGCATGTTTGGTGGCAGGAGAAGGATCAAGGGGTCGAGAGCTGTGCACAGCCGTACTGGAGAGTGCATGGGGCCCTTCAAAGAGAAGTGGTTGGAAGTGGTTTTAGAAATGTGCCTATTAGCACAGCCCTTGCCCTGTTGCCTTGAGAAGACCGTATGTCAGGAGACATTTTCTAGCTGGGTACAATGGCATCACCTACAATCCCAGTACTCTGGGAAGTGGAGGCAGGAGGAGTGCAAGTTCAAATTCAGCTTGGGCAAGTTGCTGAGACTCTGTCTCAGAATAAAATAAGAAATGCAATGAGAATGTAGCTCCATTTGAAAGCCCTGGATTCAATCCCCAGGATCTGAAAAACTAACAAAACAAAAAATCAAACAGCATAAACAAAGAAAATGGGGGTTAGATATGTGAAGTTTTACTTTTCCTCCACAGTGTGTTCTCGTGATAAAACAGGAACTAAAGAGGCATAATGTTTTTTCCTGGCTACATAAAGATAAAAGGTCTCAGGCAACACAAAGGCAAAAGGTGTAGCCTGGCACGGGAGGGCACTAGGGGCAGCTATCCTGGGCAAAGTGCATGCAACTTCAGATCCTCAAGGCAAAGACTGATAGACACTGGCTGTTGCTTCTTTGAACCAAGTTCCAGTTCTTAGAAGAATAGGTGTGCTGGCCTCTGCTCTGGTCAGGCATTACTTGTGTCCACTCAGTTTCAGCAGCAATGGGACAAGATTATGGGTACAAACAAGCCCAGAGGGCCACGGGCTGGCTCTTAGAAAATAGTGTGAGTTGGCCACGCTCTTCAAGCACAGGGTGTAGCTGTTTTCACAAAAGGTGCAAAGTCTTCATAAGCTAGGATCTGGCCAGAGAGTGACTGTGGACCAGAGGTGGCTGTGGACTACTGAAGCTGAGACCTGACCACAGGACAATAATGTCCAGTTGTCTGCCTGGTGAAGTCTGAGGAGAGGGAACTGGTCCCAAAAGGGAAAAAGAAAAATAGAGAAGGATTCATAACAGCTTGACACCCTCCAGGCTGAACCCAGCAATTTTATTTTTACTTGTTCAGGAGTGGGAAATGTTCTCACTGATTCCACATTTACTTCATTCCAAAGGACTTGTGAAAAATGACCTCAAGTGTAAAATATTGTCTACTAAAGAATTAACTTAATAGATAATTTGGATTCAATTATTGGCTCAATACTAAAATTTGCTGGGAAAAGCTCAGGCCATATTTTATGACTGTCACATGATGCAGCGATCGTGAAATTAGTTATTAATGACTTTTGAGAGAGACACTTAAAAAAAAGTCAACTGGGGGAAGGAAATACATCACTTAGGCTCTTATAGGGCAGGCTGAGATAGGGAACACAGCCGCCTCCATTTCTCAAGTGATCCAGTTTTGCTGACGGACCCTCTTCCTTTGGCTTCTGTCCTTCCCTCTCTCCCCATGTGCGTGATTTGGGGCTGGAGTCATACGTGAGTTCTTCGGGAGCAATTAGGAGCTGAAGGTTGCTGCCATCCATCATGGCCGTGAGAATGGTGTCTCTGCCAGTCCTGAGTGCTGGTGCTGACCTCTCACCTCTGCTCCAGGCCATCGATTATCCCTTGCCAGTGTCCTGTGGGCACTGAATGAACTTTTAAAACTAGAATGAATTGCCAGCAGTTCATGACTATTACTGTCCACCTGTAACCTGCTTGCTAGACAAAAGGGAAGATTTTTCTAAAGTCCCTGGGCTTCCTTTGGGGGCGAGGATGATACACTTTCATTAGTGCCTTAAAAATTACTGCTGAAGCCACCTTCTAAATTCAATTCAGATGACATTTCTTCATCCTTATGGCAAGTACTTATGGCATTCCTACTGCAAGCAAGCCCAATACTGAGTTCAGGCCTGTGGGGAATGGGAGGGATGTACGAGTCATGATCTCTGTTCTTGAAGGTCTTCGACTCAAGAGCTGACCCACCATGAGGGACAGTGGGTACACTTGCCAGAGTGGGGACAGCAGTCTAGCAGAATGGCTGATACAGGTAAGAGTCAGTGCATCATGTGGTCCACAGGGAAGGCAGCAGGGACCAGAGGAACAGTGTGGAAGGGCCAGACTCAGGACATTAAATGTGAAAAGACAACTCATTCATTCAAAAAACACCAAGTAAGCGAGGGTGTCAGATACCTGGACAGCACCATGAGGCTCCAGGTGCCCAAGATACACAGCCAGTGCTTCATGTAGTGCATTCTAGCGTGTGTGTATGTGTAGGGAGATGATGTTAACAGCACATGCTTAACTTTGGGCTTTTCATATAGAGAAACCATGTGATATTTAACCCTCTATGTCTGACTTATTTCGCTTAGCATTATGGTCTCAAGGTGCATTCATTTTCCTAGGAATGACTCATATTTATCCTTCTTTATGGCTGAGGAGTACTCCCTTGTGTAAATATACTACATTTTCTTTATTGATTCATCTATTGATGGGCATATAAGCTACCTCCAAGAGTTAGCTACTATGAACCTTGGTGTGCATGTATCACTGTAATATGATATTTTTAACTCTTTTGGAAAAATACCTAGAAGAGATAAAGTTGGGTCAAATCAAATCTCTTTTTAGTTTTCTGAGGAATTTCCATACTGATTTCCACAGTGGCTGAGTGATTGCACTGGTTTACATTCTTACCAACAATGTCAAAGGCCCTGCCCAGCATTTGCTGTCATTTGAGTTTGTGATGATAATTATTCTTTCTGGAGTAAGACGGTATCTCACCAGAAATAATTTAGCAGCAAAATGAAAGACTGTAGGAAACAGGGAGTTAGACTTCGGGAGATGAGGAGAGGATCTGGGGATGGAGGAGACTGGAGGGAGGAGAGAGGAAAGGAAAGTTAGAATGATCAAGAAGTGATCTGTGTGTGTTCCAGTGTTTCATGATGAATGCACTTATTATGTATTGCAAACGTAAAATAATGAAGAAAGGAGGAGAAAAAAAGAATACATGCTTGAAAGGTAAATTATGTCCTAAACCAAAACGATTGCTACAGAAAAGAGAAATACGGTGGGGTAAGAAGCAGAGGACACAGATATGGTGGAAGGGAACAATTTCAAATACAGTACCCTTCGCTGAGGGGCTGACACTTTAGTAGACAAAGGAGGGAGGAAGCCAAGACTTCTGTGCATAGGTTTCTGGGAAAGAGGTCTTTGCACGCAGGGCACAGGCCAGCAGGGCATAGGGGTGGGGACAGGTATGGAAGTGGCATGTCCAGCAGCAGTGGTGAGATCATGAGGGTGGAGGGAAGAAGGGAGATGGGAGATGGGACAGATTGTGCACAGGGTCTTGGAGGCTAGTGTAAAGTCCGACCTCCTTCTCCAAGTGAAAGAAAGAGTCCTTGAACACATGAAGCATGGGATTTGAATTATATTTTAAATGGATCCTTCTGCCTGTTAATTTGTGGTCAGACTGTGGGGAGGACAGCAAGGACAGCACCTGGGAAATCAGCTTGAAGGATAAGCCAATAAGCTTGGCAGAAAAGTACAGTGTGTTGCAGTGGAAGGAGGCAGAGCCTGGGGGAATTTTAAAGACGGTGTCAGTAGCAGACTTTCCGCGAGGTGTGGCGGCTGAAGGAAAGAGAATTTCGGATGGGTGCACCAGTGAACTTTTAGGTTCACATTCAATCTATGGAAGGAAAGATTATGATCTTCTTTTTTATTTTAAAGACAAAAGAATGGAGACATATGAACCAGAATAAGCCATAAACAATACCAAAAATACAAAATTATACAGATTATAGTAGGGAATTAGCACTGGATGCTGTACTACATAATGTTATCTTCACATTAGTTAACACATAAACACTAAAGGAAATACCAAATTATAGAGAAGATAGTAGGGAATTAGCACTGGATGCTGTATAATATAAAGTTATCTTCACTTCTGTTAATACAAAAACGATTGAGGAAATACAAAATTATAGAGAACATAGAAGGGAATTAGCTCTGGATGCTGTCCTACATAATGTTACCTTCACATTTGTTACTCAGTTACACAGATGATGCCCCATTTGATCATTCAATTTTCTCCTCCCTCATCTCCATTGTCCTACCACTCAATCAGTCATCTTCCCTGTGATAATAACTGTGTTCCTGGGTTTATCTGTACCCCTGGACTCTCGCCTTGGGAAGAGATATAGCTGCCTCAGACTATACTATAACATACATGGGTGTATACAAACTTCCATGGTCCGAGGTGGAAAAGCACCTATTCTCACAGAGGACCGCCTGGCTCCATCCTGTCGCCTGGTGGGGACGAGTTCGTGGGGTGCCCTCAGCATGGCTGTGGGCCCTATAGTGGAACAGCCTCAGGGCCCACAGTGGAGCAGCTGTGGGGCCCACAGTGGAGCAGCCGTGGGGCCCACAGCAGAGCAGCCGCGGGGCACGTGCCCCGTCAGGGAGCCCTTGGTGACCCTTTCGGCTCCCATTGCCTCGATGCCAGAGGCCCTTTCTTCTCCTCCTCCCTCCTCCTGATCTCCAGTATTACTGTTCCCCACCCCTTGCAGCTGGGCATTGGATGAACTTATAATGCTTGGTAATAAGGGCTTGAAATCTCCCTGACCCGTTCTCACTGTGTTAGTTCAGGGTATGAACTGAGTTTAAAGATTAGTTCTAGAATAGAGTTAGAGAATTTTCTTGGGTCTGCTGTATACAGTATGTTGTTGCTTTTAAGATTCCTGGTCTGCTGCTTTTCACCTAATTTGTTGCTAGGGGTTCATGCAAAGTTCATATGTGCAAGCTGTAAGGAGACCCTCTTGGTGCTCACATTAATAGTTTGGGGTGAGTCCTGAAGACCATGGATTCATCCCACTGTTGCCAGGAATAGACAGTGCTTGCTCAAGGTGCCAAGACTCAAGGTGCTCCCAGAGAGAGTTCAGGGTGGGAGCTGAGTCCTGGCAACCCAGCTCATACTTCCTGCCTAATGTTGGAGTGAGAAGGGCATGGAGCCACCCAATCCACCTTCATCTGCATCTCCCTCCCGTTGCGGTGCTGGAGCCCCTGTCTGCTCCTCGGCCGGATCCCTGGGAGCTGCCTTGGCTCACCACTGAGGTTCCCCACTGCTCTCTGCTGGTAGTGGCTCACCCAGCGGAAAGGCAGGGGGTCACCGCCTCGAGGCAGGTGCAGAGCTGGGCGTGGTGGGATGTGTACTAGTTGCATTGATTCTCTCCAGGAGCTGATTAGGAAGGTTGCCTCAGGGTGGGGACTCTGCCCCAGTGGCTGTTGCAACCTCTCATTCTCACACTGGGTTCGACAACTGCTCCCGACCGCCATTGCCTCTTTTCCTGGCTGCGCCCTCCCCTCTCCAGCCCTGGGCCAGCTCTTGGAACTCCGCTCTCCCCTGGCCGAGTCGGGAGGCTTCCGAGAGCGTGGGTCTCTGAAGCTGAAGGTGCGAACGTGGGAACAAGGGTGTGGGCCAAGGGTGTGTTTGGAGCGGTGACTTCCTCCTTCTCCTCTCCCTTTGACTGCACCATGGCGGATCTCCAATCCTTTCCTCCAGAAGAGGTTTTGCTTAGTCTTCAATTCCCATTTCAGATCCTTCCTGAGTTCAAAAAACCCACCTCTTTCCTTTCTGTCCTTCACATGTTGCTATATTCCTATATTCCTTCGTCTGAGTGGTATTCCTCCGGGAGGTTCTCTCTCTGCTGCCTACCTGGTCTCCATCTTGAAGTCCTCTCATAAAATTTATTTAGTTATTTGTTTCTTTCTAATGAATTGAGCATTACATTTCTAAAGTTCTGAAATGGCCAACAGATCACAGAAAGATACCACTTTAGGCTCCTGCTTGAAACTAACAGCTATAGAAAACTGCTGGCCTTGATTCAGGGCCGAAAGATTGTGATCTTGATAGGCAGGTTTTCTTCCCTTTTCCAGCCTCCTCACACCCCTTCTCCTGAGTACACTTCCTCAGTACATCACTAACATGAGAATCCCCAACTCAGGATTTACTTTCTGTCTTGGTTACTTTTCTCTCATTGCTGAGACATAGTATCTGACACCCAGAATTAAGGAAGGAAAGGTTTATTTAGCTCACAGTTTGTGAAGGTCTCAGTCCATACTCGGCTGGCTCCAAGGCAGAGTGGCTCATGGTAGAGGGCAAACATTCATGGCGGTGGAACACAGCAAAAGCAACAAGTGCAAAAGTGAGAAGCAGCGGCAAGCAGCCTCTTTCCCTCCCTTACACTGTAAGCAAACTACCTGCCCCAGGGCGTGTGTAGCACTCACACCCATAATTCCAGCATTGGATCATGGATCAATCACAAATCCTACAAGCCCACCCCATGACAGCATGAGGATTTGGGGGGACATGCAGACACAAACCATAACAATTTCAAAGAACCTGAGTGGGGATACTAAACTGTCACACAGGCAGCATATTCACATATCAAAGAAGTGAGCACAAGCAACATGCAGAAGGACCTCAGGCTCCTTCCCAAAGATTGTCGTTAGTCTGCATTATAACACCATAGATCAGTTTTGTTTGCTTTGAAAAAATATAAAGGCGGTCACACAGTGTGTATCCCTTTTTGTAGTCTGATTTTCTTTTCCTCAAAATCATGATATTTGTTCATATTATTGCAGTAATCCATTCTCCCTCATTGCATAGTATTGTGCGAACACATGACAGTTTCTTATCCAATCTAATGTTGATGACATTTCGGGTTGTTTCCAGGTTTAAACTATTATAAATAGTAAGCCCATTAAAAAGTCTTGCATGTATCTTTTGCTGCATGCATGGGGCAGTTTTTTCAAGTGGATTAAAAAGTGGAATTGCTCTGTCATAGGGTACACAGGTATGTTTTAATAGGTACTGTGAGGCAATTTCATACGGTGATTGTATCACCCTCTTCTTGACATGTGAGTTCCAGTTGCTCTACATGCTTGTTAACATCTGGTAGTATTAGTTTCATTATTATTATTATTTTTTGTTTTAGCCATACTCTGATATGTATACTACAATGTATCAGTATGGTTTTAAAGAGCATTTCTGGGCTGGGGATATAGCTCAGTGGAATAAGCACTTGCCTAGCAAGCGCAGGGTCCTGAGTTCGATCCCCAGTACCGCCAAAAAAAAAAAAAAAAAAAAAAGAGCATTTCTCTGATGGCAAGAAGGATTGAGCACATTTTCATGTATATTGACCTCTTGCATACGTTGACTTTTGTAAAAATGTCTGCTCTTGTCTTTTGCCCATTAAAAACATTGGATTGCCTGTCTTTTTATAATCAATTTTTAGTATTTCTTTGTGTGTTCTGGTTATGAGTCATGGGTCACTTGTTGGCTGTACATATAAATAAATAAAAGTAATAAAACATAATTTCCCACTTGGGTTGCTTTTCACTTTATTATTTATTTATTTATTTATTTATTTATTGTCTTTTTGAGACAGGGTCTCACTATGCAGCTTAGGCTGGCCTTGAGCTCACTTTGTAGCCCAGGTTGGTCTTGAACTTGCAACAGTCCTCCTGCCTCAGCCTCCTGAGTTCTGGGATTACAGGTGTGTGCCACCATGCCTGGCTTTTAAAATTTTTCTTTTGTTTGTCTACTTTATGGTTTTTAAAAAAAAATAATAAAAGTCCTCATTAGTAATATATTTATTTTCTGTAGAGTTAGTAGATTGTATTCTTTTTTAAGATATCATTGCCTAACCCAAGATCTTAAAACTGTTCATGTTTTATTTTAGAAGGTTTTAGCTCTAAGGTTTTTTTTTTTTTTTTTTTTTACCTTAACAACTAGAAGAATGGAGTTTCTATTAACCAAAATGAAGATTGGGAGCAAAGGATTTCTGAGGGGGCTGGAGTAGGGGTGGGAGTTTAGTTTGGAATATGTTAAGCTTGAGACAGCTATTAGATACCCGAGTGAAATTTCATGCAGACCATTGGATGTGTGTGTTAAAAGTTTAAGCGTTAGGGAGTCGTGAAGACAAGATGAAAGCAATGTTAGAGAAGCCCCAAACCAAGAGCCCCAAGCCACGACTGTACTCTGTACTGAGTCCTGCTCGATGGGACACTAGAAAAGGAGACAAAGAGGGAAGGAGAAAGGGCGGGAGGGAGAGTCCTGCAAGGTGGAAGACTAGAGAACTGTGGTGTTCTGGAGGGTGACCAAGAAAAAGCATCAGGACGAAGGGTCAAGCTGTTCTGAATGCTGCTGAATGCTGCTGACCTGTCACGTAAGAGATGGATGGGAACTTGAACCTTGGACTCAGCAACACAGAACGATATCAGAGATGTTGATGAGAAGAGTTTTGGAGGTGGGTGGGGACGAAGGCTGACACAAAAATATTTGGAAAAGGAAAGCCCTGGCCTCTAAGGTGTGGTTAGGACACTGTAAGAACCCAGACCAGGCATCAGAATCTGGAAGCTGGGATGAACAAGTGAGGGCAGCAGACTCAGGAACTAGTAAATCTTGCCAGTCTTCGGGGTTGTTTTTAAGGAGCCACCAGAGCAGGTGGGGGCCTGCTAAAGAGCCCCTGGGAATAGCCAAGAGTGTACCAGGGGGACACGACTTTGTGACCTCTCTTTGGGGCAGCACACATGGTGCTTTTTAAAGCTTGAGCTTTCCCTAGTTCACTTCCCCACTTTGTTCCCTCTCTGCCTTTTCTTATGCTGTCAGCTCTGAACCTCTACTTGGAGCTTCCAGTTGTGTCCTCTGCTCCAAGTCTCAGCTTAGCCTGGCTCCTCCCCAAACCTCTACTGCTGCTTTTGCCTGAGGGATTCCTACTGATCCTTCTAGACTGAGCTCAGCAGCATGAATCCAGGAAACCCTGGTGGCTACTCAGCGTCCAGCGTTCATAAGTACTTCTCTCATTGGTTTGAGGGGTCTCTCTGTGTATCTGTTGTGCTAGATGGTGAGCTTCCCATGGGTCAATTCTGTCCCTGGGGCTATGTCCAATTGCTGGCTCAGGGCAGGCACCCAGTTGGGAAATGCAAGAAGTGCTGGCACTAAGCTGGATGTGCTAAGCAGCCAGGAGGATGATTTTGTAGGCAGGAGAATGGAGCTAGGGGCCACCAAGTAATGCACAGATGTGGTGACAGGGAGTGTGCAGGGCACCAAGTGCTGGGCTTGGCTGAGAGTTTGAGCTGGGGATAGCTGGGAGGCAGATAGTGCTGTGTCTTATCCCAGGTGGCAGGTGCACGCGTGTGCGTATGTGTGTGTGTGTGCATGTGTGTGTGTGTGCATGCATGCACACATGCGTGGCAGTGAAGGAAGCAATCATGAGTAGCGAATCAAGGTAATTTACATGGATAAGTGCAGCTAGTGAGGCTTGGCTTGCCAACTCCGATTTATTTAGGGCAGGAGGAGACCCAGCAGGGAGCTCCCCTTAGGTGGGTGAGTGACAGGGTGGCCAGCAGTGTAAATAATCCTGCCTTCAGCCTGTATTAAAGCCTCTGTCCTTTTGCTAGTGCTGGAAGAGGAAGCACTGGCGGTGGTTCTGAAACGTTTTTAAAGACTACCCTCCGCTGCCTCTCCCCATCTACTCTCCCTGGAAGAGTGGAGGGCTAATCCTTCATAAATAAGCTCGATTGCTTTTAATTCTAATTAGAAAAGCGAAATATGTTCAGTACAGATCATTTAAAAGCTACGGAATGGTATAAAGACAAAAATTAAAATAACCTCAGAGGTAACCATTATTAGCATTCTAACGAATTCCTTTCAGTCTTTTTTTCCCTATGCATAAAGGCGTTTAAAAAAAGACTCCTTTCTTGCTACATTTCCAGTCTATGTTCTGAGTTTTAAAAATTTAAGACTATATCTTGAGACCCTTCCTTTTCCATTGTTATTAAATGATTGGAATAGTCACCTTGTGGATATTCTGTGCTTTCTTTAACTGTTCTCAATTAGAAGACATTGAAGTTATTTCCATTTTTTTGTTTTAATCAATAGTATTCTAACACAAAGCATTGTCTATAAATCGTTGTCTAGAACTTAGATTATTCAGAATAGATTTCTAGAAGCCAGATTCTTATTTCAAATTTGCTTTCTAGAATATTTGAATGGATGTGGATTTTTTCGTTATTGTTTTATTTCATTTTAATCAATTTCTAGTCTTATCAGCAATTACTGGGAATGATAATCTTATGGCATTAGATGTTATTTAAAATGTAATGGCCATCTGTATTTTTATTTAGTAATCTTTATGTGTTTGCCTATTTTAATTGGGATAATTTTCCTTTTATTATTAACTATGAGCTGTATGTAATATAAAAAGGATTGTTTTATTGTATCTTTATTAATTTAATCGCCTCAACCATTTGCTCGTTTGTTTTGTAAAGTTCTTGATATGCATAGACTTTAATAAGTTTGCACATAGAAAGTTTCTTGCCTTTCTTTTTATAGTTTCTTGCACTTATATTTAACCAATCTTTTCTACCATAAGGTAAATGAAGTCATCACCAACAATTTTTCTACTTATTTATGACTTCATATGATTTATGAATTAAAAAGTCAGCTACTTGGAATTTATTTTGATGAAAATTATTATCTTTTCAATTATTAACTGAATAATCAAATGTCCCAAATAATCTGCTTTGGACTGTTTAGCAATGATATCTATTTTAAAAATAAATTCATGTGTGTGAATTTATTTATGTACTTGAGTTTGCTGTGAATGATGTGTTAATTTCTCCATCAGTTCCGTGCCATTTGGTTGCTGTGGTTATAGTCAGTTTTAATACTTGTCACAGCACGTTCCTCTTATTACTCTTATTTTCTAGAATGAATTTTGGCAATTATTGTTTATTTATCTTCACAGATAACCTCTTAGTCAAGCTTTAAGAATAAAATTCTCTTGGATTTTTGATTGGAGTTACACCGAGTTTATAAGTTAATATGAGAAGAATTGAGTTCTTCACACAAAGTAGCTCTCCTATCAGTGAAAATACTATTTTAATCCAAATTGATGCTTTATTGATGTCACCAGGGTGGCCCACCCAGTGCACCTGAACGATGGGGACAGGAGCCAATGGTGTTGGGGAGGCAAAGAGAGGCTGGATGGCAGCTTGTCATCACCTGCTCTTGCCCTGACCCCATGTCTCTTCCCAGACAGTCCCACCAGGGCCACTTTAGCGGGAAGTGTGGCTTCTGCCTGTGTTTCTAGATTTTTCTTTTTGCTCATGTCTTGTTTTTTACTCTGTTCATTTCTGACTCTTTATCTGGATTTGTGTTTATAATCTTGCCTAGCTCTGGGCACATGGGGGGGGCGCTGGTACCATCTTGGTGCTTTGGCCTATTTTTTTTGTCTCTCTCAAAACAAAGGCCGAGTTCATTCATGATCTCTCTCTCTCTCTCCTTTTCCCCTCATCCCCTTTCTTTCTTTCTTTCTTTCTTTCTTTCTTTCTTTCTTTCTTTCTTTCTTCCTTCCTTCCTTCCTTCCTTCCTTCCTTCCTTCCTTCCTTCCTTCTTTCCTTCTTTCTTTCTTTCTTTCTCTCTCTGTTATTTACTCTTCAGGAAGTTCTGTCCAGACAGCCTGACAGTCTGAGCCTAGCTATCTTCTGGCAGGTTCCATTCCTTACTGCCAGCACCATTTATTTCCCTAGCTTCATTCTCTTCGAGTACTCTTAGAGCAAATAGGTGGGTCTTCCTGGGGCCCAGGGCTTTGTTTTGGAGTGGAGGGGCAGTAAGTTGGACAAGTTGGGGGTGAAGGTCATTCTTGTTCTGGAAGTTGCTTTGAGACAGAAGACAGTAGCAAAGCTCTCCACCTGTCCTGGAATTCCAGACCAACAGGATCCTAACTTGTCAGTTGGCTTAGGCTCAAATAACCAAACTATCTCCATCTTCTCTTTTGTGTGGAACATTTTTCATTTCCTTTTCTTCCCATTTCCTGAGCTGGGGTTAGGGAGGATTTTCTGGTACTCTACCTGGATAAGGAAGACGTACTCATTCTCCACTGCCAGCTCTGCCTTCCCCTTCCCCCAGGTCTCTGCTGGCCTTTGGGTGCTAGTTGAGATGTCTCTGTCCACTCTCTTCAACTTTTCTCATCTTTGTAAGAGGAAAGAACTGGGAGAAAGGGGAAAGAACAGAATGATGTACTTTCTTCTACAAAGAAAGTTCACCTTGCCTCTGATCTTTTTAATTTTTATTTTCTTGCAGTGCTGGGTTAGGAAGGAGGGCCTGCCTAGTCCTCCTTTGCCCCTTTATGAAACAGAGAAAGGAATGAATGTCAGTAAAGGAAAAATGAAGGAAAGAGGAAAGAGATCACTGTATATCTTTCCCTTCTTATCTAGCAGGTAAATTTCTGTTCTTGGTGTGACTATCTCTGAGGCAGAGGAATTCTCCTTAGTCACACTGCTGTCATCCCACCTACCTCTCACCCTGGCTGGGACAGGACACCCTCTTTGGTCCTGTGACCTCGCCTTTCATCTCTTGCTCTCCTTTTCCCATGTGATCCCCCACCTGAGGGACACTCTTGTGTCCCTCCCAAGAGTTGGTCTCCATGTCGAAGTCGTGCAGAATTGTCTAATTATAACAGATTAATCCATTAGGATTTATGCTTTTCTATTTATTGGCTGAAACTATCCATTTCACAGCTGTGGCTCCCACATCTAACCAGCTAGCAGGCAATTTAAATATAGAAAGCAATTTAACCTAGTTGGATACCGAGGCATCTCGCTTAATGTACTGCATAAATTTTGGAGCTCTTTGCTCTCAGCCCTCAAAAGGGCAGCCAGAAGTTTCATGTTCCAGAAAGATTTGGCTTTTCAGGGAATTTACACCCAGGAAGGGATCCTCGGTATTGGGTAGAAGAAACAAGATACTGAATGAGGTTAGGGGTGGTTTTCATGTCAGTTCAACTTTTCTTTTTGTTCCTCCTTTGGGGACAATAATCTTAATTTACTGAGAGTCTGACATCTGTAGGAAGTGTCTGCATTTTTCTCTCTTTTTAACTCTCACTGCTGTTTGGCAAAAGTATTTTCTCTAATTATACCAATAGTCAGAATCATCCTGCCTGCTGAAAACTTGCAGTCTAAACAGCACCATGTCTTAGTCCTGTTGGGTTCCTGGCCTGTGGTCCAATACCTGGCTTATAGTAGACCCCCCATTAGATGTGTGTCACAGCTGGGAAGGAGCTATGCAATCTGTCCAACCTAACACTAAGTGACAGCAACCAAGGCATACGGACTAGGGAAAATCCTTCCTGTGGAAGGACATTTCCCGTGGAATGACATGGACATCTCCCTTCTAGGGAAGAGATGAACAGAGAGAGAGGTTTTGCTGAGACAACAGAAAGCTAGAAAGAACATGGTAAAAGTCACATGCCTGTGAATCTGCCATAAGGATGGATGATTGGGTATTTTCTTTTCCACTGTGCCTTGGAAGGGAGGGATAATAGGGTAAGGGATGGAAGCTAGAGGAAAAAAGTTCGATTTGACTTATTTAGAGATCAAACTTCTCATTGATCAAGTGTTTAAGCTTTTTTTTTTTTATAGCAAAACTGGAATTAACAAATTCCCTACCACTATTTATGCTTAAGCAAGTGCTAGACAGCCACAGAGAGGAGGTAGTAATGGAGTTAGAATTGGACAGGACTAGAAGACCTTGAAGGTGTTGTCTAACATCTATGACTGTGGCCTTCCCAACACCTGTTTTCCAAAATTGTGGGTCTGAAATGCAGGATATTTTACCCACTTCTTTTGCAAATGGGAAAAGAAGACCACAGCCTCAGGAGTGCGTTGAGAGCTTGCTTAATTCATAGGCCTTGAGTCCAGAGGCTCTCCTGGTCCTGTATTGGTGTGGGTTTAGTTGTCTCCAGGACAAATGGCAATCACAGCAGTAGGGCTAGGTGTGTATTAGTGTCTCATGGGTTGCTATAGCAAAATGCCACAAACCAAGCAGCAAAACAATGGAGAACATGGTCTGAGGTCATGGTATCAGTAGGATGTGCTCTCGCTGAAGGTCTGTTATGGTTTAGAACTAGATTATCTCCTGAAGGGCTATCTGGGGAATTGGTTTTCCTGGTATCATTTCACAATGCTCAGCTATAGAAGGGGGCCTGGCTACCACTTGAGCTGGTGGCAGAAATTGGCATCAGTTTTGCAGTGTTGATTTTACAGCCTTGCAGAATGTAAGACTTAAGGGATCATGTAAGCCTCCACCCAGATTTTAGAGGAAGGCCTGGGAAGTCAGGCAGTGTGCCCCTGAGAGGGCAGTGCATGAAGCTGGGAGAGTGAAGCTACAGGTGCAAGGGAGATCCCAGGAAGTTAGAGATGGTAGGAAAGCAAGACATCTGCTGAGGAGAGCTGCAGGAAGTGAATGGATCCCGCCTAAGAGAGAGGCTGTGGGGGTTGCAATCAGCAAGGCTGTAGGGGCAGGACTGCCAAAGCTCTTTGGAGCTCATATTTCACTGCAGCCTTCCCTTGTGCTGGACATGGAGCTACGGGACTTAATGTTTACCTTGTGGGAATTTGGTCTTGGTTTAGTTTTATATCTTTCTATACCCCTATTGCAATGGGAATGTTTACCATGTGCCATTGTATGTTGGAAGTGTTCAATGTCCTGTTTGATTTTTACAGGGACTCACAAATAAAAGTTTGCCTTGAGTCTCAGAGGAGACTTTGAACTTGAGCAATGTTAAAACTGTTACGACTGGTGGACTTAGAGATGGACTAAATACATTTTGTATAATGAGATTGATATAAGGATTTTGGGTTTAGATCTAAAAGTTCTCTCCAAAGTCTCACATTCAGAGATGGGGCTTCATTGGAGGAGTTATGTCACTGGGAGCATGACATAGGAGGATGTTTTCTGTCTCTCTTCTTTTTTTTTTTTTTTTTTTTTGCAGTACTGGGGATTGAACTCAGGACCTTGCACTTGCCAGACAGGCGCTTATTCCACTGAGCTATACCCCCATCCCTGAGGGTGTCTTCTCATACCTGGGTGCTCCCTTCTCTCTCTGTTCCCTGGCCACCACAGCGTGAGTAGATTTCTTCTGCCACACCCTTTCACCGTATCTGTTTCTGTCTTGGATTCTGCCAGTCATGGACTGTGGTCCAGGATAAATTCTCCTTTAAGTTATGAGTGTCAAGTGTTTTGTTGCAGCAGCATGAAGCTGACTAATACGAGGCCTTAGTGAAGGATTTGTTCCCAGCCCCTCTTCAGGTTCTGGTAGTCCCTGATTTATGGCAGCATCACTCCACTCCTCCTGTGTTCTTCCTGGGTGGGTGTCTGTGTCTAGATTCTCCTTTTAAAAATGGATTGAGTCCACCCTAAGCTAGTAAGGCCTCACCACTACCAGTTACACCTGCCATGAACTGTTTTCCAAATAAATTCACAGTCTGAGACACCAGGAGCTTGACATTAAACATATGAATTTTAGGAGAGCACAGTTTAAACCATAGCAAGGTGAGGAGGATGGGCTATGAAATGCTTGGTTGGACTGTAGGACCCAGGGAGGTTTCAGACTGTTCTTTGATAGGTATGAAATTACTTTAAAGTGTTTTGGGCTGAACCACTTTCTAAATCCAACAACCTGCTGTCTATAAAGCCTCACATAGATCTTTCCTTTTTTAAGAACCCTCACACTGTTCAGAGTGTGCCTCACAGGTTAGCCCTTAATTATATCCTTTTATTCTTTGGTTCTTGTGAAGAAATATTATTGAGCATTTAATAAATGTATAGGAATCGTGATATATATATGTGAGTATACTGTGTATGTGTGTATATGTAATCTCAACTGACTGTGAAATAGCATTAATCTCATGCTGTAGGGGAAAAAGATACATGCTTAGAGGATGCTTTGTAACTTGTTCAAAACCACGCAAATAGCAGGGAGTGGAAGAAGGATCGACCCCTCCCCAGCATGGCTCTAACATTCATTTTCCGTTATTCCACGAGGCAACCAAACTCATTTCTAAGGTTTTCAGGTGAATAGATGTCTCTTACAGTCTCCTCATTACTGGATCAACTAGAATTCATTGGAGAACCCCCTTTCAGTTCCTCATGGTGAAGGGCCAGGTTCTGCTTGATGTTCTCCAGTCCCCCTTTAGCTCCAGTGCTTCATGGTGAACAATATTCTGTTTGACTAATGCATCAGTTTGCTTTGAATCAGGAGTTTGATGACTAGCCACAGGGCAGCCCAGGGCAGGACCTGGCTCAGCACTGGGCAGCAGGGTGGGGAATCTTAGTGCTAGACTGGTCTTCTGCTTTGCAACCTGAGAATGCATGCCCTCTTTATTTCTCGAGAGGCATCATCAGTTCCTGGACATCATCGGCCAGAACATTGATATAGGAATCTATGAGGAGACACAGCTACCAAGAGATGGAACAATGTGTCAGCTGGGTGTATCGGCTGGGGACTCTTACTTCCCTGAGAGCACCCCTCACTCCAGCAGCAAGTCAGGCCTGACAGTCACTCACTATGGAAAGAGAACAAGACTAGGGTCTCTGTGAGGGTTCCTGTCAAGCTTTATGATTAGACAGTTACCCTGTCCAGTCCTGTTCTCTTTCCATGCTAAAGCTTCTTCAGCTTTATTTAGGTACTATAGATAAATAAGTAATTGTATATATGTATGGTACATAAACTTGGTGTTTTGATATTGTGAAATGATCACCTCCATCTATCCATCACATCATATGGTTTTAATTTTTTTTGTGGTGTGGATACTTGATTACTTTTGGCAAATGTCAAGTATGTGATACAGTATTAGTATTGTTAATTCAACCGTACTGTCATACATTAGGTCTCTAAAATGTACTTGTGTTGCATAACTGAAACTTTGTATCCTTTGGCTGACATCTCCCCATCTCCACTCCCTGTACTGCACCTAGCAGCCTCTCTTTCACTACCAACTTCTGAGTTTGGTTTTTTAAAGATTCTGTATAAACCAGTAGTATTTGTCCTTTTGTGACTGGCTTTTAAGTGGTGGGTTTTTTTTTTAAATGCTAAATAACATTCTAGTCCAGTGGTGCTGAGCCTTTGGCATGTGTGCCACAGTGGGCCTGCAGAGCCCTCTCTGTCACCACACAAACAAAATGTATGAGCTGTTTTCTCTAAGCTAAAACCTCAATATTCATGTTTATAGCAGTGTAGGGACTTTGTGATAAATAAGTGGGTTTTGGGTTGCAGGTTGGGCACTCAGCCTCTAAAAGATTTGCCTACACTGTGTACACACACACACACACACACACACGCACACACACACACACACATTCCCTTTACCAATTTATCTATTAATGGGCAATTACATTGTTTCTATAACTTGGTTATTGGGAATAGCGGTATAATGAACATGAGTGTGCAGATGTCTTTTCAACGTATAATTTCATTTTCTTTGGATATATGTACCCAGAAATGGGACTCCTGGTCACATGGTAGTTCTACTGTTAGTTTTTGAGAAGGCTGTATATTGTTTTCTGTAATGGCTATACTAATTTACATTCCCTCCAGCGGTGTATGACGGTTCCCTTTTCTCCACAAACATTCCAAGTCTTCACATGACGTTTCTCTGATAGTGGCCGTCCTAACAAGAGTGAGGCTATACCGGATGGTGGGTTTGATTTGCATTTTCTGGTGATTAGTAACACTGAGCAGTTTTTCATATACATTTTGTCCATCTGTATATTTTCTTTTGAGAAATGTCTATTCAGGTCCTCTGCCATTTTTAATTGGGGTTGTTTGTTTGCGACGGAATCATATGAGCTCCTTATATATTTTGGATAAGATAACCAATCCTCCCCTTTTAGAATCTGCCTACCAAGAAGCCAGTATATCAGTCAAGCCAATCAGGACATCTTCTGAGGGGATGGTCAGGTTCACGTTCTCACTTCCTAACCTATAGGTCACACTACCTGACAGTGTCTGTTACAACTTGTCTGCCTTATGGAGCAAATCATGTGACTGCAGGACTTGGGTTTTGCTTTAGGTTTCCTGCTTCAGGTAGACAGTATTTATTGAGCCCTGGTCCTGTGCTAGTTGCTGGGCTATATACTGTTTGGGGCCAAAGACTGAGATTTCCTCAGTTAAGGGTATGCATTGTTATTACTGTAGTGTAGCCAGTAACCCAAACTACAATAGTTGTGCTTGGGCCTGTGGCAGCTCTTGGAGGGGCTGGGGCTTTGGGAAGGGTGCGTGAAGAAATCGAGGTATGATGGTGCACTGCATGCTGGGAGGTTGAGGGAAGAAATTGAAAATCAGAGCTCAGCTTGGGCAACTTAGTGAGTTAGTGAGACCCTGTCTCAAAATTAAAAACCACAAAGAAGGAAAAGGAGAAGGTGGAGAAGGAGAAGGTGGAGAAGGAGAAGAAGAAGGAGAAGGAGAAGAAAGGGAAGGGGAAAGGGATGGGGAGGGGAAAGGGAAGGGAACTAGAGATTTAGTTCAGTGGAAAAATAAAAAAAGACGGACAAGGCTGGGGTTTGACCTTGAAAAGTAAGTAGAGTTAGCCAAGACTGAAACCAAAACAAACACAAAAAAACCTGCCAATTTTTCCTGGCAAAGGGAAAAGTACAAACAAAACCATGGATATATAAAACAAGGCACACACGTGCACTTGTGTGTGTGTGTGTGTGTGTGTGTGTGTGTGTGTGTGTGTGTAAGTGGATGGGAATTACAGGAAAAAGTGCTGCGAGATGAGATGAAGTACTCTGCAAATCACGGAGAGCTGTCTGTAGGAGGTTAAGGGGCAAAGACTTCATTAGCTCTGGAAATGATGGAACTGTGGAAATGTTCAAGTGGGGGCCAACATGGTAGGCTGGTGCTCTAGGAGGGCCCTGCTGTGCGGAGCTTTCCTTCAGGAATTCTTGGGGTCTCTCTCTCTCTTCGTTGCACAGTGCCAGAGGGGTCACTCTGGAGGCAGGTGAGGCTGTCTGCTAGGCTTCCTGGACACAGTTCTAGATGTACCCCAGGCAACTGTACTACTGGGTGCCAGGAGGGGGGTCTCTTGCCCCAGTAGCTTTGTTTTGAGCATACTGGGGACCGTGAAGAGCTGCTGCCAGACTGGAGGAATGGGGTGTGCATGAGTGCATGAGCATGGACACAGACACACACACACACACACTCACACATAAGTGACCATTCATACCAGTGAGTTGGGCCCTAACTAATCAATACCTGAGTTACTCTCTGTTTACTCAGTGCCTATTCTAGGGCTGATTACAATGAATATATAACCTTTTCCTGTCACTTTTACTTGACAGTGGGCAGAGATTGCTCTCTTCATTTTAGAGGTAATCTCTGAACATAATAGATGTTCAATAAATGTTTGCAGAACGAGTGATTAAAGGGAAGAGTGAAAACATGGGTGTATCTTCCTTCACACAAGGCCTGATCTGGGCATTTCTACTGGATCCTGTCTGCAGGCTTCCTTCTAAATAGTAAGCATGTGCTCTCCTCTGACTTAACAGGCACTGGCAGCTGGTGAATCCAAGACTGCTGATGCAGGCATCACAGGCAGGGAATGGGGGTTTAAACCTGCAGTCCCAGCTGCTCAGGAGACTTAGGTGGAAGGATCACTTGAGTCTAGTAGTTCAAGGACAATCTGGGCAACATAGTGAGACAGTCTCAAAAAACAGAGGCAAATATTGTTAACAAAAAGAAAAAATAAGGCACATGTATAAACATTTCGCTTTTAAAATACCTAAATGTGTACTCTGTGCCAGTGCTTCAGGGAAGGTCAATGCCTGCTCTTGGAGAGAGGATCTGCTCTTTAGAGCTGCTCCTCACTGTTCCTGCCTTGGAGAGAGGATCTGCTCTTTAGAGCTGCTCCTCACTGTTCCTACTTCCACCTTGCCTGTGCTGTGACACTGAGCTCGAGTTTGGGTTTCCTTAAGTTTCTCCAAGACTTGTGCAGAGCAGCACAAACGCAGAGCTCCAGCTTTTTACGATTATGCCCACCGCTACCCCAGCCTACTCTCTGAGGTCCAGTCTGTTTGCATTGTCTCACTCATGCTTTATTCAACAACACTTTCAGTGACATGCTTTTATGAGTCTTCCAAAGTGTTCAATACAGTGTCCTTAGAAGCACCCACTTCCTTTTCATGTACTATTCCTTTTACAGCTTATTAATTTGCATAGTAATCAATCTAGTTGCATAATCAACAGTAATAAGTACAACTGGCAGCAGACTCTTGGTAAACAGAGAATTCACTGCCAGGAGAGGGCCCGAGTCCTGGGAGCTGCCTGGTGATTCCTTGTTCCCAGAATGTTACACCTTGTTTCCTATGACCTAAGGTAGGCTGCCTCTGCTCCTCTCCTCTTCCTGTCTGTTGGTTTGTCATCATTTGGGACTTAGGACCAGAGCGTTCTAAATGCTCTGGGTTTTGATGTATACTGTGGCCCTCTCTGGAAATACTTCCAATCTCTCCATCTTCCTTTTCCTGCCTCCACTACATTCCATAGCTCCTCCCTGATGTCTCTGTAAACCTTTCTACGTATAAGAAATCCTGGACCTCTTTTACCTTCTGTTTCCTACAAAAACAACATAGGTTGAGGCAGGAGGATCAGAAGTCTAAGGATCAAATTATCTGAGCCCAGCCTAGATAATTTAGCAAACTAGCAAGACTCTGTCTCAAAAATAAAATCAAGTAAGGCAAAATAGAAAGGCTGGGGATGTAGCACTTAACAGGGGTGACCTTGACCATCACACCTGACTGCTCAGCCCATCATATCTGTCACAACAGATTGCTGTGGGATTAAATGAAATAAGGTAAAATGTGTTGTGATAATAAATAATGTTGTTGAGTACTTACTGTGAACCAGGCCAAGCTTTACGTAGACTATTTCAATTCATTCTCTTGACAGTGCTGTGAGCTAAGTGGTACCCTTCCCAAGTTATTTACTATGATCTCCTATTGCTAATGTTCCTGTTATATGAGAGATGCATAGTGAATGCTTTCTCTCTTCCACTCTTGAATCCCTACCCTGTTTCTGTCCCAGAAAGGCAGGGCCAAGTCTTCTGTCTCTGTAAAGAAGATAATCCTAAATTCAGCATGGCACAGATGGCTGGATGGCTACCAAAGATTCACCCTTCCTCCCTTAGTCTAGAGTGGTTGTCTGAGGTGACTGCCCAGCCAGGGCTATGTTTCTTGATACCTCTTGACCCGTGTATGACCACAGGGCTAGGTTCTTGCCAGTGCAATGTGAGCAGAAGTGAAGCTGCCCATTTCCATGCTGGGTCCCCCCAGCCTTCCAGGGAAACCCCCTCTCACCTCCCTCCCCCTCTTTCTCTCCCTGGCTGGGTGTCACTGACTGGGGCCACACATCGATGATGAAGGTGGTCTTAGTGTGTCTGGGTTGCTGTCACATAACATAGACTGGGTGGCTTATGAATGACATAAATTTATTTATGACAGTTTAGAGCCTGGGAAGTCTGAGATCAAAGTGTTGACAGGTCTGGTACCTGGTGAGGGCTCCCTTCCTAGATCCTAGATGGCCATCTTTTTGCTGAGTCCTCACTAGACAGAAAAGCTAGGGCGCTTTCTCAGACCTCTTTCATAAGGGCACTAATCCCATTCACGGGGGCAGAGTCCTTATGACCTCATCGTCTCCTGAAGGCCTCACCTCTTAGCACCTTCATCTTTAGCTGTTAGCTTTCAACATACAAATCCTGGGGACACAGACCTTCTGTCTATATCCCCTTTGTTGGTATGAGTCCTTAAATGACTGTGAAGCACAGAGTCACTCCCTCCATCTGCCACCTTAAGAGAAAACCAAGAAGCCCCTGAGCCCCTGTGGTTTACCTGTTACAGCAAGTAGAGCTGCTTTGGTTAAAACACACACTGAAGCTGCTCTGGGCTTGTGGGAAGGAGACAAACTGCACCCCTTATCATGTTCTCAGTGGCTCATGCTCTTCTCATGCAGTAGGACAAACTCTAGTGTGTATACTACTCACCGTATCCTTTCTGTTTACAGAAACTGAAATGCAAGTACGATTCTATTTGCCAGAACAAGATACATTGAAAAAAGATGCTGCGGGGTCAGGAAGAGCTCAGCTTAAATTCCAGCTCTGCCATTTTCTAGCTGTAGCACCTTAAACAGATTAATTAATTTCTCTGCTTCTTGGTTCCTTATCGGTAAAGAGGCACAATAACATCTACCTTGGAGGGTTGTTGTGAGGATTAAATGAAAATGATAGTTCTCGAGTATAGTGGGCACTCCACTAATGACCTCTGATTTATAATTCACTCATTTGATGAGGGTTTACTGTAAACCTATGCTGTGCCCCAAACCACTGATGGAGCAGAAGAAACTGAGCCTACCCTTAGGAGATGGCCCTTCAACTGGGAAATGTGCTGGCCACTGCTGAGCTCACTGCCAGGTGGCATGGGACTGCTGCTGGAGCTGGAAGGCATATGGAGCAGTTCCGAGGGGGCTGCCCTTGGCCTGAGGGAGGTTTCCCTGAGGGGGTACAGCATGATTCTGGAGGAGAAGGGAAGCCAAGGGGACTGCCTTGGATGAGGATCTGCTGGGCTTCCGATCTCCTTTGGCTATTGTCTGGGGAGGTCCCTGTGTGAAAGGGATTGGAGGAAGCTGGAGGTGCTGGATGGCTGAACTGAAAGCTGTGGACATGAGCATGTCCTGCGGGTAAGGCCAAGAGTAGAACATTGGTGCTCTGACAGTGTGGACAATCCAGCCAGAAGAATGTTGGCTGCAAGCGGTTAGACATTGCACCCAGCTCAGCCAGCTTCATTGCTGCAAGCCATTTGCTGAGACCAGAGAATAGCTTCATTATGGTGCCTGCACAGGGATTTTTACAGCATTCAGCATGCAGCTGTCTCTTTCATCACCAAAATGAGAAGCATGACCCTCGTGTCGCTGGCCTTTGTTGGGGCACCAAGAACAATGGCAGTGACACAAAAGGAGGAACAACCTGTCATCCTTCTTAGCTCATTTCTGGGCAAGATTCCAGTTCTGCTACCACTTCTACTGGATGCTGAATAAGGGAGTTCTGCCTGGGGCTCTCCAAGCTCTTTGTGGCTCCAGCCAGGAGGTCAGAAGAGCTCCTCCGGGGACCGACTGCTAGTAGGTACGGCATCCCTCCATGAGGGCAATGGTGGCCCACCACACAGGGAAGCTCCTTGTCAGTGACACAGGCTAGCTGTTGCCATCCCCTAGGACTCCAGGTTCCTTGGCTGCTGTTTAGCTGCCATAGATCCCTCTGTGTTCAGTGTTTTCTAGGTTAATTAATCCTATTATTATCCTCACTGTAGTCTATAATTAGGCACACTATGCATTTATATCGTCCATCTTGCCTTTCTGATGTGCACCTTGTCAGCCACAGACCATTATTAATTATTATTCTAGGATCCGGGGAAGATGGCGACCAGGTGAGCAGCAAGGGAGCGAACCTCCTTAATAAACACCACCAGCTCGAGACAGACTTGGCGAGCGTGAATGCCGGGACCTCGGCTGGGAAGTTTAAACTGGGCGTATTTCTCTGAGATGCTGGGGGAGATGTGGTAGGGCGGACCAGGCTGCCGGGGCGAGACGTGGGAAAGCCC
>PVLD010011116.1:0-66961 GCA_004027595.1 Dinomys branickii
TGAATAACTCATCATTAAAGTTTAGCTTAAGTAAAACTCAAATTCTATGTAAGAGATAAACTAAGATCATAAATATTAGCATGCCCCATTATCTTCCCAACATTCCCCAAATTGCTGAGGTCAGTAACTCCCCTTGTGGACTGATATATGATCTGTCTAGGTAATATCCCCACCAGTGGTGATTCAACCTCTACTCTTCTTTCAGTGTCAGGAAATCCATCAAACTTTCTGACCCTTCTAATTTTTGAAAAGTTTTTCCTTAATTGGATACACATACACTTCTTGCTTATACAGTATTATCTAGTTATAGTCTTTGAAGCTTTCTAGAAAGATCATTCCTTTGGACCATCCTCCTATTATTCAAAATAATAATAATAAACATTGTCATATTTATTCAGTCTCTTTTTAAAAACCCCAAATACTCTTTTTTATCCCAACTTCCTTTGGCCATGCCTCCTGGAAGATGGTTGCCAGTCTACTTACAAATCTCATGAACTGAAACCCTCTCCTCTAGATGGACTACAGTTTATCTCATATGGTATGTTAAGGTTTGTGTTCAGATGTCCCCTCAAAGCCTCATGTAGTCATAAGAGGGACTTTGTCAGAAGTGATGAGGTCTAGAGTGTGGCAAGCTGGAATTGATTCATGATGCATGCTATGATCAAGGACACTAGGATGAAGAGTATCAGTTAGTCACCCTAAGTAGCCTGGATAAAATACAGAGCTAGAAAGAGCTGTGGTTGTCCCTTGTTACTTTGCTGCCTTCTGCCTACCATAAACTGTTTCTCCTCTGCGATGCTTGTCTGCCACGCCACTCCTCCATGGAGTCAGCCAATTTATGGACTAAAACCACTAAACAAAGTATGTGTTAAATAAACCTTTCCCCCTTTAACTTTGTGTCTCCAGTATTCTGTCTCAGCAACAAGATAAAAATAATGAAGAAAGAATTTGGTACTGAGAGTGAGGATGTTGTGAAATTATTTGACCATGAATATTAGAGTTTTAGCCTAGTGCTATATAAGCCTGTGTTTTTTAATTGAAACTATTTTCATTCCAGTTTTGACTAGGGTCAATAGATGATAAATGCTACATTCTGAAATGAAATAAGAGACCTATAGTCAGGAGTTGGATAAACAGCAGAGGCTGTCAGAAAATCAGGTCAGTAACACTTAGTGAGCAAGATACTACCAGAAAACAAACTCTGAGAAAGAAATTAAATATGAGGACAGAATTTTTAGAGCTATTTGCATGTATTGAGCACAGCATCCCTGTTACCATGGAGAAAGAAGAGGGGTTGTCACCTATTACTAAAACCTAGGCAAAAAGGTTTCAACTCATCTAATGTAAAAGCCCAGCATTGGTTCCTTGGATTTGAAGACATATAGTGGGCTACTGTACATCTCTGGCTTAAGGAAGGTAACAGGATTATATTAGAGTGGACACACTGCTCTAAGACCCACATGATGGGAGAGTGGCCACCAAGAGATTGACCTGTACACACACAATTATAAATATCTAGGTCACTGGAATGACACCGTACCTTTGTGACTTGAAATGCTTAAGAGATTTTATAATATCTGAAAATGATATAAATATCATGAGCTTTATCATAGATTTTATACATGTGCAGGAGAAGTAGGCAAAACCAAATACAGTTTGATTTAAAATAACCATAGAGATAAAAACTAAAGTTGCTTTATACTTGTGCTTTTTCTTTCCTAGGTGTTTGATTTTACTGTTGCCAGAGCAGATAGAGATACATATATGGTACATACATACTCAGATACATATATGAAAGAACAAGGTCATAACATACAAATCACAGTACATATAATTTGACTATTCATTATATTCTATGCAATGTATTAAAACTTTAAAAATGTTATTTTTCCATACTGTTTGGAGACAAAATTCATATTCTCATTTTATTGACAAGGAAGCAGCCTTAGTAATATTATAGCTTGTTTTAAATCTGACATGTAATATTTGGCTTAGCCTGAACTCAGATTTCCCTGACTCTGAGATCCAAACCTCTATCCAGTGATTTATTTTGCCATTTGTTACAGCCCGCATGGACTTGGACAACAGCAACTGAATGTATTGTGTAGATTTTCCCCAATGATCAATGGGCATTTCAAAAAGGAGACAGAAATTATTTATCAGATGTGGTAAACTTAGTTTACTCTTTCTAAGAACCTGCATTATTATAATGAACATAGAAGGAACATTTTGTGCAAAACAACAGAGTGCACATATGCAAAATAACCTAGTGTTGCTTTGTCCCGCTGAAAATGTAGGGCTGCTTCCACCTGCAGGGTGGAAGGAACAACTGCAGCATTTCCAGGTCTACCATTTCCTAGTGGTCCAGGACGGGAAAGCTGAGGGTATTGTTCACCTGATTACCGGGCAGCTCTAAAACCTCAGTCAGGAGTCACACAAATGCTGGGTGAGTACAAACACAGTGCATAGTCAATTGACTAAAATGTTTGTCTTTGAGATCTTGTAAAATATATAGCCCAGAGTTGCAAAGATGATCAGCCCTCTTGTGCCGGTCTAATGTGTATTCGAGGGGACTCTGGATGTTTTCCAACATATAGAATATAATATGGCTGTATATTCCATAAAATGCAGAGATTCTGAGGATTAAATTAAGTATATATCTGGTGAGAGTCTACCATGGGCCAGGCACGTTTTTAACCACATGGGATCACACTGAGGAACAAAGAAAAGATGTTGGTCATTAGAGCATGAGATAACGCATTTGAAAACCCTACTGCACCATACACTTGATGATTATTATATTTTGTGCTTACAATAAGCTAAGACACTGCATCTTTCCACCTAATGTGCCTATGTACTGTTATTGGCCGTGTTGCTAGCATGTAAAGCTGTTGTCAGAGTTACCTAATGGAACTTTCTGGTTCCTCTCAGTGCCTAGGTTTTGGCTACCTGCTGAAGAGTAAACTTCTCAAGGACCAAAGCGAAGTCATCCGTCTCTTACTTTGTCTGTGCCCACAGGATCTAGCAGAGTGCCAGAGTCGGAGTGTGTTTGCCATCAGTGTCCTGGATGAAATAAGACTGAACTTCAACTGAACTCATGAGGCTAGAAAATGGAGGGTAGAACACGGCAGACTGAGAGAGCAGCTCATGTAGACGGACTCAGGATTTACTCTGCACCTGCACTCCCCAGCCTCACAGCTCACCGCTTGTTTCTCTCTCCCTTAAACTGTACTCACACCCCAGCCACAGAGCCTTTCCTCCAGCACCAGTCTGCGTGACTTTCCCTTCTGCAGCCTCCTGGCATGTTATGGCCTCAGTCACAGAAATGAACAGTTAAGCATGACTTTATCTTTTTCTCCAAGCATAACAAATTTAAATTCAGGAATTGTTCTATAGTCACTTGAATTTAGAGGTAGTTCTATCATAACACAACACCAGGAAAAAACCAAGAGCAAAATACATAAGAATCTGAACTTTTTTATGTCGGAATCTCTGATTTCCTAAACTACATGTATACATGTCCATCTTTGCATATAGGAATGGCCAATACTTTTCTCTTCCCGACTCCCATCCATTAGGCTCTGGTGTTTGGATTACTTATACGAGTTATCTTTCCATGGCTGGCATAAAATACCTGGTGCCACTTACAAGAAGAGGCATTTATTTTGATTCACGATTTCAGAGCTTTCAGTCAATATTTTGCCGGTTCCAAAGCAGAAACATCACTGAAGAAAGACATAGTCGAAGAAAGTTACTCAACTCCTGGCATCTGGAAACTGGACAGCAGAGGGAGCCAGAAAAGGAGCAAGGAGCTGGGGAAAGAAAATGCTCTTCAAAGTTACGTCCCCAGTAAACTGCTTCCTCCAACTGGCCCAGCCCCTAACAAACCCATTCAGCTAGAAACTCATCAGTGAGTTGATCCATTGATGAAGACAGTGCCTGCAGAATCCAATTACCTTTCTAGGCCCCACCTCGCAATGTTGCATCATTCCGGATAAAGCTTTTCATGCAGACATCTTTGAGGAAATTTTCCTATTTATTAACAATACTAGTTAGGGAAAAGTCACTCTCCAAGGTGCAATACTAATATCCCCTGCCCTACTACTTTATTTGTAGTATTATGCTGGGTCTTTTTGTTTCTTTTTAAAACTAATCTCTCGAAGTTCAGCCTTCTGTCTCAGAGAAACATTTATATCAAACATGCAGGGGCCCTTGCCTTACAAATTCAAGTTGTAACTCAGATTGTCAATTGAAGGCTCAGGCTCCTTCCTGTACACAGCCTTCTAAGAATCTCTCCCGTACACAGGCAGAGCTCAGTGTCCCTAGAGAGACACTAGTGTGGGATTTCTCCATTACCCCCATACAGGAAAGAATATAGTAATGTTCCTTCCAGAACTCGTTTAGGATTCAATCTGTATCTGAGACCATGTGAAAGCACAGGCGGTGGCATTTGGGTCATAACTGGTGTAAGTTAAAATTACAATTCCAGTCATAACACAAATTGTTCATATGTCAGGCCAGTCATAACCCAAGTGTCCACTGTATGCAAAATATGAGTTCTTGGCCATCACTCTCACTTTCCTGAATCCAGTTCTCTAGAGGTGGAATTCCCTGGTCTGTATTCACAAACAGTGGCCTTGGCGATTCCTGCCTGTGCTCAAGCTTCAGAACCACCACCGTAGCGTGCACAGTGAAAAAAAGTACATTGCAAGAGGCTGCTGGGCAGTAACTTAGCAGCTAACTCGGGGCATTCCTGTAAAGGGCCTTTGTTTTTGGAATTGGTCTGCTCCCTCTTTAGCATTTTAGGTGAAGAACACAAGGAAAGAGTCACTTGTCATTCATCAAAGTAGCTACACATTATTGCTAACTCTATGGAATTGACTACTAGAATTTATTACTACAATCTGTACCTGTATAATCATTGCCTAAACTCTTCCCTATCTCCCCTTACCTCTACATCTCTGGCTAAACACCATTCTACTTGGTAATTCTTAGAGATCAACTTTTCTTAGATTCTACTGAAACATGTGGGGCGGGATCATATATTTGTCTTTCTGTGCCTGATTTATTTCCCGTTGTGTAATGCCCTTCAGTTTCATGTATGCTGTGCAAATGATAGGATTTCATCATATTTATGACTGAATACTACTCCATTATGTACAGATACGACACTTACTTTATCCATTCATCAGTGGCTAGACCCTGAGCCCATTTCCCTCTCTCGCTTATTGTGAATAGTATGGCAACGAACAAGGGTGCTTAGATGTCTATTATACATACTGATTTTATTTCCATTGGATATGCACTCAGCAGTAAGATTGCTAGAATAACTAGTTTTAGTTTTAGTTCTCCATAAGGGGTATGTAGTGGATTGACCACTGGTGATCAACTTATAACCCCTGGCAGAACTGAGTAAGCATGGTGCTGGGTGTGGGAGGCCCACCTGGGGACTACTGCCAGCAGCATAAAAGGCAGAACTAGAGAAGGAGAATTTGGGCTGTTGGAAGTGGAGAAAGGCTGTTGGAGCTGCTGGACGCTGTAAGGAGCTGTTGGTTCTGTTGGAGGAGCTCGTCATGCCAGCTTTCCTGAACTTAGTTGTTTTCATCCTCTGAGGAGCTCAGAATCTCGCTGGCACTGAGAATGGCTTTGGTTCACTTTGGGGGAGCTCTGGTCCTCACTTTCAGCATCACTTCCGGATTAGGAGGGGAAGGTGGTGCACTGCCAGTCTTCAGGAGGAGCTTGCTGCATTGGCTTTCCTGATAGGAACATAGCCATCTTGATCATTAGAGGAACTCAGACCTCACTGTTGCTGAGGGTGGCCGTGGTACCTTTCAGTGGAGCTCTGGTTCTTCTGAGCATTGCTTCCTGGCTCCAGTGCAGATCCCACAGCCTGCTAGTGCAGATCCTTCATCTTGATGACACTGACTTCCTAGATTCCACCACTGACCTTTGGGCCTTCCCAGCACAGATCTGTGAAACAGGCCTGCATAAGACGTTGCCACGGGTTCTGGGCCTCCAGTTGGATTTGTGGGAGGCATTGTTCTGAGCTCTAGGTATTCAGCTAGACACATGCAGGATATTTTCATGGGATCCAGGCTCTCAGCTGGATTCCTTGGTCTCAGTGTGTGGACAGATTTCCTGCACTCTTTTGTATATTGTTCTTTGGGTAATTATTATAAGTAACCACATAAAATATATGTTCTGTATTATATTGTTCTCCCTTGCAAAAGTATTCCCCAAACCATAGCAGGATATAATAATTTATAAGAACCTTTTAATCCCAACAACCCTGGCTGTAATTTCTCTTTGTGAAATTGCTATGCCCAGAACCTTTGGGCTGCAATTACTGTAAAATGGGGTATTAATGCCTCCTTATGATGCTTATGAAAATGAAATGATATCATGTCTATAAACCATTTAGAAAAGTTTTACAAATACATTTTAAAATAAGGAAACAATAACCCACTGAAAATAAGTGTGTGTGTATGTACACACACACACACAAAGACTATTTTATATACATATTAAGAAAAGAAGCATTGTACAACAACTCAAAATTTTGTATTTCTTGTAAAATGACTGTATTGTTGAAAAATGTTGGGGTTTGTTTTGTATTGTTTCATTTGTTGCATGTGGTGTGTGTGTGTGTGTGTGTGTATTAGTGTGTGTGTGCTTTTTAATTTCACATTTTAATTAAAAATAATTTAATTATTTTCGGTACTGGAGAATGGAACCCAGGGACACTCTACAACTCAGCTGTATCACCCAGTCCATTTTATATTTTATTTTAAGACAAGACCTTACTAAGTTGCCCAGGCTGTCCTTGAACTTGCAGTTCTCCTGCCACAGCCTCTCATGTTGCTGGGATTACAGGTGTGTACCACTGTACAAAGTAAAAATAAAGTTATTTTTTAAGCATGTACACATTTGTTCCCAGTTCCTGATAATGAAAAATTGGGATCCTTGACCCTGCCCGCTGCTCAGGTGCTAGAAGTCCTTGGTGGGGCGGCTCTGCCCAGCACTTTGGAATGCAAACTCCCTTGAGCCAGTACTTGCTTAGCATAATTTCACTTGTGGTCTGTCCATTGAAGGTAGTCAGCGAATATTAAAATAGTCCTAACAATAAAATAGCATGCAGCCATCCGTGAAGCTTTCTTCTGAGGGGGAGGAGAACAGCTCCCTTTCTCTGAGGAGCAGGAAGGAGTTGTCACAGGCTCCAGCTGAGGAACCCCCCAACCTTGTCTTGGCTCTGGCCTACGCCTCTGCTGACCATCCTACTGCACAAACCCCCAGTCTGGGCAGGAAAGGTTACCAGGCTCCACTTCCTGACCCAAAATGTACTCAGTCCTTTTACTGACCTGGCTTCTGATTGGACGCTGGTTGGTTTGGATAATGACCTCCAGGACCCTCTGTTGGTTACAGCCTGTTTGTCACACTCATACTGCTACTTACGGTGCATGCAGTGGAGGGGAGGAAAAGGAACAGACCTGTAATTTTTCATCCCCAGGTAGCAGGCAGAGAGGCCCAATAGCATTCCAGGTACCTGTGTGGGTCCGGGCCTGTTGCCTGCCTGTGTTTCCCCTCTAAACAGGCTGCTCACCACCATGAGAGACCTTCTTCAGTATGCTGCCTGCTTCTTTGCCTTTTTCTCCACTGGATTTTTGATTCTGGCCACCTGGACAGACTGTTGGATGGTGAATGCTGATGACTCTCTGGAGGTAAGAAGTTAATAACTCCTTTTTTGGACCCTGTCTAAATTTGCTCCAAGCCTCGCTGCCATAAGCATGCTTCCTATGATGAAGGATCGAAAGGCAGCCAGCAGGGGCCAACTTTCTACCTACTGAATCTTCACATCCTCAGCTCATTCAATCCTCATACTAATCAATAACTAAATATACTATTGCATTTGGCACTGAGGTCATTGAATATTCCTTATTTTTTCATAAGGATAAATTTACACAAGAGCTATTATATAACTATCCATTAGTTTATTTCTTTCCTCGCTACACATACCAAACTGAAGAACACTCCAGTGACAAATTTTCTAAGATAAACTTCTGATCTTATTGTGATAGATTTTTCCAAAAGGAGTACCCATAATACAAGACACTGAGTAATCAATCTCAAGGTGTATAAAACCTATCCAACCAGTATGCAACAGAATTTCATCCCCAGGTACAGGGCACAGACACAGATTTAAGAAATTTTATATTAAAAATGAGTCACATTTGGGAACTGTCATGCAAAGGATGAGTAAGTTCACATTGGAGAATTTTATTTTCCCCATAAAGGCACATGAAAAAGAAGTACAGTTGAAGTACAGAAGTATTTCCTGTGGTCACAGGAATCTGAGAAAGTTTAAACTGAGCAAAAAAATTGAATTTTCACAATGAGTTACAATTTACTACTAACATTTAGAAAAATATAAGCAAGAAAAAAACTTATATCAGGAATACAGAGTATAGAACATAGATTTATGTATATCTGGAAGGGAATAGTTTATTCTAACAAATGCTATAATGTCATGTCTATGAAGTTTGGAAACAATACTAGAAAATAAACTTACATATTTTTCTTCTAATTTTACTTGCTAGATCTCAAGTTGGATTTAAAAATGGAAAATAATAATTTCTCTATTATGCTGTTCATTAATTTTGCTGTTTCTTTCCTTGCTTTTCAATTCTCTTCTGACTTTTACATGACATTCCCAAACCAATGGAGTTAAAGATACCTCCTTAGTTCTATAAAATTATATTTCTCAAAACTGTGATAAAATTGAACTATTGTGAAGTATATCTGCTTTAAACTGAGTCTAGCAATGTACTTTATCTGGTTACACATATAAGCAGTCAGCAAAAAGGAAAATTTCTTTCAAGCAGTCCTCAGACAAAAGTGAAAACAAAACATTCTTCTCCCATTTAGTTGGTGTTTTCCAGTTGTCCAGTTGTCCAGTAGTAGGTGATTAACATGAACAATATGTAGGACTTGAACATACTTAAAACTGTAATTTACTTTGTTTTGTTTTGTTTTGTTTGAGATAGGGTATCACTGTGTAGCCCAGGCTGGCCTTGAATTCATGGCAATCCTCCTGCATCAGCCTCCCAAGTGTTGAGATTACAGGCATGCACCACCATGCCAAGCTTAAAACTGTATTGAAAGTTTTTTGAAATATTTAAAATGTAATCTGAAGTTTTGGATAAACTTATTTTCTACAACAATTTGAAAATCATTCTGATTCAGATGATGGAATTGCTAACGTCACTTGGTCAAAAACAGAGTTTGAGGAAGAGTCAACATATATTCAGAGAGAGAACGAGAGACAGAGAGAGAAAAAGAGCAATCAGGAGACCTGACATTTAAAGTGCTTTATCCTTTCATTGTCAGAGATCGAACAATTTGCCACATTCCTTGTGCAAGAACAATTCTAATTAAAATGAATGAGAATAAGCAGTCCTGGTTATTCACTTGGGATTAATCCTTGCTAACTTTGGACAAGAGTTAGGGAGTTTACCTTAGCTCTTCCTTGCTTCCTATAATTTAAATGTGTTTCCTAAGTAAGTCCTGGCACAATGAAGGACATAGACAGTGAACTGATGGTTAAACATTGGTGCAGCCAAAGCTATTATAACGCATAGCCTTGAATGAGAAGCTCACTCAGTCCTGGATCTTCAGTGAACTAAACCCAGAAGGAGGAGTATCTAAACTAAGACTTAAACCAGAGGAGAATGCCAGGAGAAGTACAGTATTATCAGTAAAAAAAAAAAAAAAGTATGTGCAGAGATATGGACATGAAAACACTGTATGTTTCTGGCATTGCATATATTTCACCATTATAAGGGTTTCTGTGGAGAAAAGGGTCTGTATAGTCAAGGGTTCTGTGTATCATGTAAAATACAGATCTTATTTCATAGGCAGGGATGCTTTACTGTAAGCAAATGTGTACTTGCATTTTACAAATATAAATCATTCTGGCTGTCTGTGAGCCATGTTTGTAAAAAGGTAGAGTGAAGTAGAAGGAGGCCAGGTACTAGGAGATGTTTGCTGCACTCCAGAGGGAAACAGTGGTATTTTGAAGGACAGGGGCAAAAAGCATGAAAGGGTATGTAAAGTTACGGAGAACTCTAATTGATGAGTTTGATGATCACCTGCTTGTGAGGATGATGATGACGAAGTCAAAGTTGAAATCCACCTGCCCACTGGGGGACAGTTGGAGGGACTGCAGAACGTCTCAGTGGAACATCCCTAGATCATCCCACTGTGTGTCTTTTCGCGGTCCCGGCATTGCTTATTATGCAGCACCTGGAGACAGGTTACGGTTCTTTCCAGTGGGAAGGCGCAGGGGTTAGGTTTGATGCCAGAGTGAGCTGCGGTTAAGTCCCGCTTTGACAGGCAGTAGCTGTGTGATTTAGGCAGACTTTTCAATTGCTGTATACCACATTTCCTCTTCTGCAGAGGGAGAGTAATAACACACACAGCATAGGTTTCTCCTGAAAACTAAATGCGCTTTTATGTCTAAAGCGTTTACCCTAGCGCCAGACAAATACAAATGAGCCAGTAAACGTCAGAGAGATGATGACTGATCTGCAGCTCACTGTTTTGCTTTTGTTCCAGAGGAGGAAATGACATTTTATTTATGAACACAAAGATACCAGATTTAAATTCTGTTCCTATTTTCCCCATGGGTTGTCTTTTGAGAAATTTCAGTTATTTCTCTGAGCTGTGGTTCTTCTGTCCTTCATTTATGGCTACGTTTTTAAAGTTTCGTAACCAGTCGAATTAGACAGACAATGGATTCCAACAGCAAACCGAGCTATCAAATGCTGGTGTTCCACAAAAGAGATAAGTAACAGCATTTTTAATGTGGTGAGTATACTATAAGATATGTAATTCTTCATTGTCTACACTGGAATACAGGAAAAAGAAACATTTTCTTTGCAAAGTGACTGGTCTTCCTATTATTGGAAGGAAAAAATATTTGACAATAATGACTCCTTTTTTAGTTAATCTTTTTCTTAATTATCTCCAGTGAAACTGCGACACATCCTGCACTGTTATAATTAAAATTGTATCACTTCCAAAGAAGGCGGCTCACAGTAGAATTTATTTTATCCTCCTAATCAGTTTCTCTCCTGGAAGTTCTATTTGCACTAATGATGTTATAATTCTTTCAGACATAAAGTATGTATTAAAGTTATTATACTGGCTAAGTTCTCTGATTACTCATGTACCAGTTTTACTTTCCAGCACACATTTAAGAGTACACATATTATTGTATTCAGCTCCTAATATTCTACAGCTCTACACTGGTGTTCAGACTACAGGTGTTCATGATGCATTGTGCTTATGAATCACCCGTGTACTGGTCATATTGGTTTTTTAATTTTTTAAATTTGTGCATAGCTGTCATACTGTTGCAAGAATGAATAAATAAATGAAATATGATATAAGATGATCTTTAAAAGTTTCCTGCTGGAACCTAAGTGAAAATATCTCTGCAGAGAAATGACTACTTTCATTTTTTGAAAGTGAAATCTTATGCCTCAAAACAGTTTAACAATTTTCAATATATGTATATGTACTTGGCTCCTCTTATTAATAACATGGGAATAAAGATCTCATCTCAAAAGGTGTCTAATCAGATTGATAAAGTGTTACTATATCAAGATAATAATTTCTGATTAGTGCTTTAAAGAGAAATTTTAGAAAGGAAGGATAAATAAAATAATATTTTATAATAAATCACCCAACACAATTGTGATCTCTGCCACTGGGCAATTGTCATTGCAAGATGTGATACCATATGTTAATAGGAAGAATTCTAATGTAGGTGACTCAAACAAATTAAAACAGGAAAATGAAGTGAAACATTTAGATAGCTTGGACATGTAAATCTGCTCATATAGTTGAAAAGGTCATAAAAATTGTATTGTCCTGAGTTTGAATTACCCTGTACTTTAACAAGTACACCTTCAGCTTGTGGCTCATGAGTAACCAGTCAGAACTATGACAAATAAATTCTAAACTCATGACTGTATTTCATGTCTTACAAATACAATATAAGGTAATTTCTATTGTGATTATTTAAGTTTTATCCCTCATCTTTACTAAGTCTGATTTTATAACATGGACTGGCAAAATCATAAAATAAAACAGAAAAGTAAAAATTTCAGAATCCTGATGATAATAATTCAATTGCATTTTATATTAAAATTAATATATTTTCACTCTCAGTGGTAAAACATTATTATTTACAAGTATGTTGCTAAAATATTTGCATTTTAATAAGTGTATTTGAGTAAGCACTGGGCACATATAAATTGCAGTTTCAATGTTAAAATATGTTAGGACAGGATGGCAAAGTCCTGTGAAAATTATAAGCTTTAGTATATGTAAGCAAGGTGCTTCTTAGAATAATTTATCTTAAGGGCTTAGTACATTTATTTCATGTTCATGCATTATTCATACTTATATATTTATAATGTATAAGTATAAAGATGCATATTTATATGAATATTTATAAAGAAACTTGGTATATGTCAACTAAATAAATATTTACTATATCTATTGTGTATACTTTATATTTTATAATACATAATTTAGCATTATTATAGAACACATTACATGTAGTTTTATATAATACATAATTATGTAAGTTAGTGTATAGTTTAATGTATTTATATGTGTATCATATGCATAATTATATACATACACCCACACACATATCTATATGTACATATATGCATTACATATATTTGTTTATTACATTTATTTATATATCCTTTTATATGTAAATATGCCAGAAATACACTTATAAAAATGCTCTGTATAACTGGAAAACTGATAATTATCAAATTATTTTGAGTGTCTAATTCCCAAAAGATATATAAAAAGACAAAGCAGTCAAATTTTGTGCTTGTTCTTATATTTCAGGAGTGACAATTGAATTTAGGAGGAATTGAAAAAATGATCCATTTATTCTTATTTTATTTCATTTAGATTAAATTTTATTTTAGTTAAAGGCTACACAACATAAAAATCGTACACATTACTAAGATCCCATGCTTTGGTACATTGTGTAATGCTAACATCAGGTTAAACATATCTTTCTCTGTAGTTCTTTTTAATGTGGCATTCGAGATTCTTTCTCCTAGCCTTTTGTGATGTACAGTACATTATCATTACCTACAGGGGCCTGACTGTGCCGTAGCACACCGGGACTTCCGCGTGTTACTTAGCAACACTGAAAAGCCCTTCTGCACCTCTCTTTCCTATCTACTTCTCCCCAGCCTCTGATAATCACTATTCTACACTCCTCTTCTATGAGTCCTGTCTTTCAGATTCCACATACGATTGAAAAAAGAAAAACATACTTGTCTCTTAAGATAACACAGTATCTCTTTTCCATGCATAGTATATTTCACTTAACATAATGACCTCCAGGTCCCTAACTTGGATAATCCTTTGGGAGACTGCTATGAAGTCATGATAGTAAATCCCAGGATCACAGAACTGGTTTCTGACACAGTAACTCAACTGGGAAGAGTTATCATCAATATGATTTCCTGAAGCTTTTTAAACGTCTTCCTGCCCCTCCTTACTACTGCAGTCAACCCTGTACAGAACTAGATAGTTAGACCAGGTCCAGGATGACACCAAATCAGGCACGTACTCTTCAGTCTAAGTAGTTCTTTGGACTCCTAGATTTCGTGGTTTTAGTTAAAAGTACATGTGAAGCAATAATTGCACAAATAGCATATTAGCAACCATTATCAGGAACCATGTTCTACTCTAAAGTATGAATGAGATATAATACGCACATTTGTGAATCACAAAAAAAGTCTGACAAAATTTTTCTTCAGTAAACTGCACCTGCTATATATCAAGAAGAAGAAAGCAGAGGATTTTTGAAGCAAGGTGCCAAGTCTGTCTTAGTTCACAGCATTAGTTGGTATGTTCATTAGCACAGGTAAAGCATTTAACTAATATAGTTCTCAATATGGCAGACAAGAGCATTAAATGCACTCCAATAATGCTATGATTATTCTAAAACCATGGGAAAATTATTGTGGAGTCTCAGGGTAGGCAACAATTAATTGCAGATAGAGAACAGGAAACCTCATAGAAGGAGGAATGTCTTTGAAATGGGATCTGAATTGTAGGTAGAAGTTTGATGTGCTGATTTATAGTTATTAGTATATACCAGGAGGGGAAATTGCAAATGCCCTGAGGGATCTGGTAGCTGATACTCATGAGCAAAGCAGACCTTGCAGAAACTGCTAGGAGCCCCCAAGCACAAGCCTCATCCAAACAGGTGCAGCCAGCTTTTCAAGAGGCCACAAATTCAGAATGTCCTGTAAAACCTTTTCATGTTACCTATTAGTGAGCAATTAGCAGGGTTGTGTTAGCTTCATTTGTTTTCATACTTAGTATGAATTGACTTCTCACTGAAGAGATAATCCAGTTCTCACTTTTCAAGAAATACTTATAAAAGTAATATATAAATTCCTTTTAGCATTATTTTCTGTTATCTATAAAACACAGACATGAACACTGAAAAGAAGAAACTCAAATTTTGAATCTTCTGCTTCAGATGAGCCTGTGAGAAAAAAGTTATTAATTAACTTCTTGCATTTTTTTTGCCCTTTCAGAAAGATTAGCCATAATATTTTAAACTTCAGTCTCCTTTTTAAGAACTTTGTCTAAAACCTGAAGAACTTACCTTCATTTGCCTTTTAGAGAATTTCTAATAAGCTATTTTATAAAAAGAGGATTAGGTTACCTGGAGTCTGCATATTACAGCAAGAAGTGCTTTCCTAAATATGACAATATAAAATCTTTCAACCTTGCATCTTGTGCACAAAGGCACCTTTAAGGGTGTCTCCAGTAAGTGCTATATTAACGCAGAATTTTAGTTAATTACAGACACTATTCTCACGTACCTTAACTGAGAGTGAATACCAAACAGTTTAGTAGTGTGTCCCCAGGCATTAATAGCTAGTGAAATTGGATTCCTTGTTTTCTCTAATGAGCTCACTGCTTTTCTAAGTATGGTCATTGCAGGTAAATGATCAATAGCCTTAGAATCGACAGTCGTCTTGCTGGATTACTTGGCAAGACAGAAACACTCAATGTGGAGTAAGATTTTTGCATATAATGTCAGACCACTTTCTATGTAATGTAAAAAATGACAATGTATAACAAAAATGTTTCAGTGGCTGACTTTGACATAGAAAATTGTAGAGAATGGTCTGATTATAGGGTAGTGATTTCCTATCCACAACATGGACCTCCAGTGAAGATTAACTGAATCTAGTGTGTTTGTTGACTGAGAGACCAAGAGAAATAGGCTCTGAAGAAAAGACTTGCTTTCTTTCATGACAGAACAGCCCTGTGCCTAGTGTCTAGGCTGGATTAGTTTCCTGTAACAAATGACTGTAAACTCGGTGAAGTAATGCAAGTGCAAGTTGTTCTCTCATAGTTCTGGAGGGCAGAAGGTTGAAATCAAGGTCTTGGCAAAGCTGCACTACTTTTGAAGGTTCTGGGGGTAGAATTTGCTTCTCATCTCTTCCAGTCTATGATGCCTGTAGGTGTTTCTTCTGGCTGCACGAATCCAATCTGTCTCTATATTAACCTTGCATCCTTCCCTCTGTCTCCCCTCTGTGTGGATCTTTTAAGGATACTTGTCACTGGTTTAGAGCACACTAGGCTATCTGAGATGGTCTCCTCAAGCCAAAATCGTTAACTTAATTACATCCACATACACTTTTCCCTAATAGTCATTTTCATAGGTTCCAGAATTAAGATCTGGACATAACTTGTTAGGGACATCACTCACCCTATTACAACTGCTTTTTTCCACTTTTTTGTTGTTAGTAAAGTTGAGCATAGCCACTGTTTAAGTCATCACAAAGTTTGAGCATTTTACTACTAGTTTCATTTATGGAGCAAATAATTGCTGCCATTGTATTTGCAAGTTCTCAATACTTCCAACCACCCCATCACTATATCCTTTATACAGATAAGGTGATTGAAGTCCTCAAATGGTAAAATCTTGATGAAGGTTACAACACAAATATTGTGTTAATTTATAAAGTTTTCTTGCATTTTTAAATTTAATTTAAATCATTTATTAGAAATCCATGTAAAATTTCACAAAGTATTGTTTTCTTGAGTTCTTAAACTGCGTTTCTGCCAATAGATAACCATCCACAAAATCCAGCATATTGCTAAAGATTTAACCTCAGACAGAGCAAGCCAAAGTGAGGTTCTGACGAATAATAGCCTTGGGATGAAATTTAAGTTAGGGCTAAGTTTGCCCAAAGTAATCTTCCAATATTGAGTTCTAGAATACTTTAGCCTCAAATGGATTTTTTAATGAGTTTTAAATACACTTCTATGCCAAGTACACACACATAATCCACTGTTTTCCAGCATTCTCTTCTCCATTTATCCATTGAACTCTTTCAGAGTTGTCAGGGTCTTGTACTTCCATTTGCTTATTTGCAAACTAGATTGCCATAGGAAATCTCATCAAATCTTTGAAATAATTAATGAAATAATTATATGTCTAAGTAGTAACTGTTTCAAAACATAGACTCAATGCAGTCACTAAAGATGACAAGTTATAAGTATTTTATACATGCAGGTACCACATTCAAAATGATCATGGAATTGCTGCCAGTAGAATTTTATTTGATCCACAATGAGGCATCAGTGCAGACTATGGTGCTGAGCATTTTACAGTGCATGTATTTCTTAGTATGAATGCATGAGTGTAAACTATTTCTACATTTCTTCCTTTCCTATGTACAGCAATTTAGCATTCTTTCCTCTGCATTCCTCTTCCCACCCTTCTCATTTATTTGTTTTTCCTTGGGGGTGGGGAATTTAAGTTCTAATTTTCCAAGATAATTCTTAAACTTTACCAAATGATTCCCAGGTTGCCAACATAATGTAGCTCCATCATGGAATCTAAAGAAAGATTTACACTCCGTTCTGAGTGCATCAACTTTGTTAAGAGCCTGTGAAACTATTTTGTGTGGACATTTTTGCTGTTGTAAAAAAATCTATTACATACAATGTATGTATGAAGAATAAGGAACTTTGATGCAGTGATATTTTTATCTCTAAGTGGACACCTGTGTTTTGGATGTTGTTGCCAAGTAAAAATGGTTTCCAGCTGCCGAGTTGCATGACATTAATATTACAAATCACAGCTTAAACATTTGCTGCATATCAGTAGAGAAGAGAGGAAGAAAACTTGGTGATTTTAGTCATTTATTGATCTTTTCTTTTATTAACTTTGCTAACTTTCAATTAATGAACCTCACACAAAATAACATGAAACTCAGTGCTATAATAAAGAAAAATTAATGTATGTTCTTCATAGAGTCAAGACAATAGTTACCATCTATGGCTCTATATATTTTTATGAGTAAGAGGGAAGTGAAATAAATTATATCCACGTTAAACCATGACTAGATGGTGCAAATGGCCCCTGGTATTTAAATGTTTAGTTCTTTTATCTCTTTTAGCTATGACATTTCTGCATATGAACACATGCATGCACACAAACATATCAGGAAATGCATTCATTTCCCCTTTATCCTGACAGCCTTTATTTGTCAATGTTTAAGGGGAAAATCTTCTAAAATACTTTTAAATCAAATTCTGAACACGCTTGTAACCACGGTACTCTGTTATCAAACAGGAAAACTGAGTCATCCCTTTGATCAAGGGGAACTGATCTGTTTGCTTTGCTTCACACGGTCTCTTTTGCAACCCATAGGTGAGCACAAAATGCCGAGGACTCTGGTGGGAGTGTGTCACCAATGCTTTTGACGGCATTCGTACCTGTGATGAGTACGACTCTATATATGCGGAACACCCCTGTATGTATCCCTCCGCCCTCCCTGACTACCAAGGCGGGGACTGCAAAGGAAGCTGGGCTCGGGCTTCCATCCTGCGGTTTTGTGTTCTGTAGCCCTCTATTAAGCTTGTGTAGTTTGAAATGCTTCTGTGAGGAGCTGACTTTATGATACATAAATTGAGACATACTTTACCATATTTTATCTTTTCTCATGTAATTTGTAAGCTCCTTGAGCATAAAAATATCTTTTCTTTGCTGTTTGCCAAAGGACCTTGTACATATGAGTCTTATAGTAAACGCTTTCTTAAATTGAAATATCTTCATTGTGTGTCATGGTTTTGTGATTAGAATTGACGAGTGAGGTGAGTAGCATTTCAGACATGTCTCTCAGCAATGGCTTGGCTCAAGTGGAAAGTCTGCAGTTATCTCGGTTAAGGATTTGCTAGGAAAAAGAGAGGTAGAGGGGCAGAGACAGAAAAAGACAGCCAGATACCCGCACCCAGCCTGTAGAGGTTGGTAGGGAGAAACCCCAAGTGCGCCACACTGTTAGAAGTAATATTAAAGCCACCTCCTTTATCTGCCTTACTTGTAGCTTTAAATCTTAGTTACATATTTGCAAGGTCCATACTTCTTTGAGTAAAAGAATTTCTTAACAATCTTCTTTGATTCTCTCAGTCCTTCTCTGTAGCATGCCTCTCTTTGTTTGTTTGTTTGTTTGTTTATTTATTTATTATTTATGACGTTCAACTCTGCCAAGATGTAACAGTAGTCCCGTTATTACAGAAAAATGACTTTAGTCCTTTTCAAGGGAAATGATGGGTCATGGCACCACATGGAAAAGATCTTTTCTCAAGAAGTGTGAGAAGTAATTTCAGTGGGGCTTTTTCCCTAGAGAGCTGTTTCAGCCTATGGAAAATCACTTAAGCAATGAACGTTCTAAAATATCCTCACCTACTATTCAGAATTTAGGTGTCTGGGACAGTTCAGTATAACTCATAAAGCATTTTGTTGACTTTTTGTCTGCACTAAATTACGTTCATTCTTTTCCCTTTCCTTTTTTTATACTATAGTAGTTCTTCTCACAAAGAAGCATGATTTAGTGAAGAAGAATAGAGATTCATATGGGCACATTACCTATTCCAAAGATCCCAGGCATGGCCAGAGCTGAGGAAAAAGAAAAAAACAATACATTAAATTTTTAACACCTTTAAATGTTACTATGTACATTTATGCAAGAAGAAAATAAATCACTCTGTGTAGCTCCAACCACTGCTTATATTTCAATAAGTCCCCTTTTATTTTGTCTATACTATTTTATATTATTTCCTTTGTGGTCATTATGATGTTTATTTATTTTTTTTGTTGTTTGTTTGTTTGTTTTTTGGCAGTACTGGGGATTGAACTCAGGACCCTACGCTTGCTAGGCAGGCGCTTATGCCACTGATCTATATCCCCAGCTCCTATGATGTTTAAATAATATATCAGATCTATTACTTTTTTAAAAAAACTTACATCACATGTTTAAAGACAAGTAAGATTAAAAATGTATTCTAGGGAAATCATATCTCTATATTCTTTAGGCTATGGTGCTGCTTAGGAAGAACTAGAACCTTATCTTCAAGATTTGTTAGTTTTAAACAAGCACATTTGGGTAACTTTTTCTATTGACCTGCAAAGGTAGGCCATGTGGCCACTGATGAATTTCTCTTGCAGGATCCTACTGATAAAGATAATTTGAGTATCCCTAGGTCAGCCTAATAACTTATATTCTGGTAGCCAAATCTCACATGATCTTGTAGACAGAAACCCCTGTCCGGGCTTCCCTCCAGGAACTAGGCTTCTGAACAACCTGTAGGCATGAATCCTGGATAGGAGAATCTCAACACGAAGGAGAAATGGGACCCATGAAAATCTGAATGAGTTCAGACCAACCCTGTCCTGATAGGAATCTTGGCTCTGGTAGTCCCAGAATCCAAGAGGGCAGTGAGGAAATTCCAAAGGAGGTGCTCACTGCCCTGGAACACTGAAAGGGTGGTCCACTTTGATATACCATTTGGTTGTCTGGAGGACATGTTGAAATAGAGAAAACTATTATTGCTTAAGAAGTTTTCTATTTGTCTCTTTCCTCAGTTTCCAGAAAAAAAATGAGTCTTATCTTTGGAATATTGAATTTTGTTTTGAAACAATTCCACCTTTTAAATATTAAAAATTCAATTTTAAGAATATACAGATATTTACATATGTATATAAATGAGAATATATATATATATATATATATATAATAGTAACAAGGTGGAAGAATTTTATACACAGATTTGTTCTCTCAAATGTGATACAGATATTTTATATTTTAAATCAGGAAAAATTGGCTGCATTTCTGCAAGCAGTATGCTACCAAATAAGCCCAAGTCTTGCCTCACTTTTGAGGAAAACTTATTTAAAAGGCAAGGAGATCCCAGATCATTCTGTAAATAACATATATTTACTGTCCTATGAAAAGAATCAGTTTTATTACTCTTACCTGTCTGTCAGTCAGCTAACATAGAAATACCTCCAGACTCCTGAAATTAGCCTTCAGTGTGTGGTAAAATGTCCCCCTTTTTAACTTTATGTAACTGTCACTCCCAAGTTGGGATGCTGTCGCAGTTGAGAGTGATTCTCTGCAGAAGGTGCCTGACGGCATTCTACTTCTGTTTGGCTGCTCTGCTTCCCAGACCTCCTGCCTACATTCTTGAGGCTGTAGATTTAATGCATGCTCGTTTGACAAGACAGGGCTACATGGTGAATAAAGACTATCAGCGAACAAAGCCATCACTCTGAAGGACCAAAAAAGAGCATGCTCTGGCCTGCAAAGATAGTCTTCAATTTCACGGGTTCTCCTCCTTTCTAGAAGTCCGGTATGGCTCCCACCAGCCTGAAATAGCAAGAGAAATATTAATTGCTTTTCCCTACATTCATGTGCAAAATTCTAACCAATTATTTTTAAGTTTTCCATATAAAGCTTCAAAACATGTTAGTGATCTTTATTTGTTGCATTCACTCAATATTTATTGGGTAGCTACTGCAGAAAAGATATCTTATCTTCAGCTCAGCACCGGGCTCTCATGCTCTAACACCAGAGAGCAAAAAGATAAATATATTTAGCCTCCTAAGTATCGCCCAGAATGGTACCTGTTAGGATGTCAAAAAAACTAAATACTAATCTAACAGATAAGAAAGTCAATAATTTTATAATAGTTTTGAATTTTATGAAAAAACTAGGGGTCTTCACATCTAAGTTTATGCAACTGTAAAATCTGATGGTTACCAGGGGTTTGTGTTAATGTGTGTACAGCTGTCTGTGTTTAATGCACCTCTGTGACTTAATCTATTGTGTTCCTCTGACTCTGCTGGAACCCCATGTCCTGGTCGTACAGTGAAGCTGGTGCTCACTCGGGCCTTGATGATTACTGCAGATATTCTAGCTGCTTTTGGATTTGTCACCTTGCTCCTCGGTCTGCACTGTGTGAAATTCCTTCCGGATGAACCATACATTAAAGTCCGTATCTCCTTTGTTGCTGGAACCACATTACTAGTAGCAGGTAAGGAGTGGAACCAGTAATGGGAGGGAGAATACTCAGCTGAGGACCTTAGGTTTAAGAAAGGGTGCTTTTCTGTGGCAGTGCATTGTAGGGCCATTGGTGCCTTAATACACTGAGTACTTGAATTTTAAAAAATGACTACAAAAGACAATAGTACTGTCACTTAATGGTATGGAATAGTTGATGACTGGTTGTTTGATCAATCTTGTATGTCTACATGTGTTCTCCGGAGCATACATTTTGAAGATATCAATATGCAATGCAACAACTATTGTTGGTTTTCTGTTGCTTTGTCTATAATTCAATTCTGATTATACGGTTATTGAGCTACTTTGTGTCTCTTTGTTAATGCTTTTCGTTTTTTTTTTTTTCTTTCTTTCTTTTTCTGTTGATGATGTAGTTCTTTTTGCTTTCACACTTTAAAAAGAAGTTGTACTACTGACTTAGGTCAATTTATTGTAAGGAATAGTTGATGATTAATTGTCTGATCAATTTTGCATGTCTATATCTGTTTTCCTGAATTTACACTTAGAAGTTATCAATATGTAATGCAACAACCATTGTTGATTCCCTGTCACCTTATCTGTAACTCAGATTCGATTGTACTATTCTTATGCTACTTTGTGTCTGTTTGTTAATATCTTTTTGTTTTTATACTTTTAAAATAAAAAAAAGTAAAAAAAATGACTACAATAAAAGGCTTATTGCTCTTAATATCTCTCAAAATGCTGCCTCTTATTTTGAACACATGTTTCCCATCATGGCCACTTTCTGAGGTAAATGGCAAAAATCTCTTCTTGTGAGTGTTGTTTCTTGGCTGCTTTGATATCCTGAATCCATTTAAAATATTTACAGGACTTTCTGTCAAATAAAAACCTTACAGCGAGTCCTCATCCACTTTTCCCATTGGAGCTGGCACTGTGTGACTCCTTGCTCTTCCTTCAATTAAAAATGATCATAAAAGATAAATGTTCTGAATAGAATCTGCACATCAAAGCATCCATGAACACATAATTAGACCTAGAAAAGGGCTTCAAAGTCCTTCTTCCAGAAGGGCAAGGAAGATGGGATAAAGGTGTTTGGAATCAGATGGAATATTGTAAGGAAGGTTAAACCTTCACCCTCTATTTTGACTGAACCCCTAGCAACCCTACTTTCCTTACCTTTGGAATGAGATAATTAGTGTTTGGTTAACATTCCACATTAAGGTAGGCCAAAGTTCTTACATTATTGTTTGGCCCCTTCAAAACTTACATGATGTTTTTAACTTTTAAAAAAATTTATTATGTAATAATTCCTAGGGTAAAATCCTAAAGTAAGCTCTGAGATGTCATTTCCTTACCTATAGGGCTATCAAATATTTTTCTTTTTAAATAATAAATTAGCCAAGTCATACACTGGATTTTTCTGTTATGCTAATGTATTTTAACATAAACGTAGTAATACACATCATATATCATTGGGACTAAAACAGCAAATAAATGAAATTCAGAAGACAAAAGTCAAGTATAGCAAGTGAGTCGGGAGGGACTTTCTTCATATTCTCTTGCGTTTATTTGTAAAGGAGTAAAACTGATTTTTCACTCATATCAGTCTTCAACTTCAAAACATAGTCTTCCTGTATTTCAATATATGTTATTGGATCTTCATACAAATTGTGAAGGATTATCCTGCTGACAAGATCAGAGTGAAGGAAGACTGGAAGCCAAAACGGCACATACCCTCCAGAGAGAAAGGTCATCTTCTTATAGAGGAAGAATTCAACGAGAAAATGCAAGTGAAGTATTGACCAGGCAGTGTGGGTCAATGACGGTGGACAGGGCTTTGAAAGTAAGAAAAGACGAAGATTTTCACCTTTGTTTCAACTCCAGATCTGCAAAGCTGGGGACAGTGAAGTCTACCTTGGAATACTGCTGTGACAATTCAGAGTAGGCAGAGAAAGCTCTTAGCAAAAGGCTTACCCTTCCCATGCTCAGAATGAGGCTTTCTTGATATTTTTCACAGAAATATTGAGTTTAGGTCCAGAACTCAGGTTGTATTTAAAACTTAACAAGAATCTAGTAATTTTTCAAGGTATTCATTCGCATTTCCAGCCTCCTGAGAGCATAAACCTTTTGTATATAACACTTTCTGTTTTATTTAACAAATGTAAGTACTTTTTTTTTTTTTTTTGGCGGTACTGGGGATTGAACTCAGGACCCTGCGCTTGCTAGGCAGGCACTTATTCCACTGAGCTATATCCCCAGCTCCCAATGTAAGTACTATTTAAGGCTAGGCAATTTTGCTCCAGGATGACCTGAGGCATCATTGGCATACCTACCCCATTTTAAAAGGAAACAACACAGCAATCTTTTGGAAAAGTGAAAGTTACCAATAGAAATTCCTGTAGGAAGGACAGAAGAAGTGACTAAACTAAGTGACCAGGGTGATGAAGGCTTTAATCTCTCTATTTAGGATGAGTATGCCATATCCATGTGTTTTTAAAAAATCTGTTATCTGTGCTGAAGTTTCAAAACAGGGATTTCTTCCTTAAGCCAATGGGTAATAGTATTATTGCAGAGTTGTGACAATTTGTATCTGCTTCTGACCATTAGATGCTCATGAGCTTGGTCCTTGAACTACTTGCCTTAAGCAATTAGAAATAGTTATTCACAAAGACATCACAGACTCCCCAGGACAAAAGATGTGAAGCTTAATTTTGAGGGTACAAATTTTAGAAATACTTTTTTTGGCAACCATAGCCCTTTTTCCCTTCCCAAATTACCATCTTCTGTTCTTGCTTATGGGCCTTGACATACAACTGTAATGCTTGAAATGGTAAGAGGGTGTCAGTGGTAGCATTTCAAATTAGTCAACTGTCGGAGAGGCTAATTATGGAAATTAAATTTTACTAAAGGAAGTAACATGCTTTGCTCCATTCTTATGTGATGTAGAGGTGATAGATAAGGAATGATTAAAAATAAAGACACTTAAAATTTCGGTTGTTTCAAATATTGAAAAATTAGTCTAGAATGATTATTTTCTCTAAATTATACATGATTAGGTATTCTTTCAGGTTTTCTTCCAATTTTTAAAATATTTTCCTTTATATAATACAGCTATGAGTACATAACAGCATTTTAGTCAAAGATGGTCCATAATGGTGGCCCCTCGAAATTCTGATAAAGCTAAAAATATTTTATTACCCAGTGACACTCTAGCAGTGGTAAGATAATAACAGTACATTCCTCATGTGTTTGTTGTGATGTTAATGGAAAAAACCCTACTGCACTACTTGATAATGATAATTAATAACTATGTTAATGGCTTATATATTTACTGTATTATACTTTTATCATTATTTTAGAGTATAATCCTTCTACTTATAAAAAATTACTTACTGAGAAACAATCTACCATGTTTCACTGACAGCAGCCTCATACCCATTCATGCCTATTGCATTTCTTTATTACATCCTTTCTCTTGTGCTTGGCTAATTTGTAGATTGTTACATTCGTAATGGCCTTAGCTCCAATACCATGCCATGCATATATGCTATATAGCTTAGGTTCGTGGTAGCCTCTCCCATCTGGGTTTGGGTAAGTAGACTCCATGACTTCCACAAAGTGATGAAGTAGTGTGTAGATACATTTCTCAAACATATCCTTATCACTAAGCTATGCATGAGTATACTAAAATAGCTTTGGAAAGATAGGAAATTTAAAGAAAATCATAGTGATCATTTAGTTTCACACAAGCCAATGAGCACTGCATTCTTCCTTGTTTTGTATTTCCTTTTATGTATAAACTGCAACAAAATTTGTAAAATATATAACATGAAAAGTAAAAGGCAAATATAGAAGAATTATCCCAAAACTGACTTGCCCACGAAGCTAGGATATCATTATTATCTCTTTAAATGATACATTTTGGGTGGTAAGTCTCCTCGGGTTTAAATTTGGAAAATATTCCATGCTGTCTTACAATCCTGTCTTTCATTCAGGTGCCCCAGGAATCATTGGTTCTGTGTGGTACGCTGTTGATGTTTATGTAGAACGTACCTCTCTGATTTTTCATAATATATTTCTTGGCATCCAGTATAAATTTGGTTGGTCCTGTTGGCTTGGAATGGCTGGATCTGTAGGTTGCTTTTTGGCTGGAGCTGTCCTCACCTGTTGCTTGCACCTCTTTAAAGGTAAGAACAAAATAAAATAACACATTCCCTTGCTTCCACTCTCAGACCCCCTACCCCTGGTAAAGCATTTCATTACAATGATGCTACAACACTGAAATTTCTAACTGTTACCATTAAAAATTCCAGTTGGTCAAAGACGACTGAATTGTAATACTCATATTTTATTACCAAATGAGCAGTATATTGGTGGGAAAAGATATCCACAGCTATAATTCTGTCTAATATTCCATAGTGTAATATTTTAGTTATTCTTTATTTTCATGTAATACAGGTGGATATTAACAAGGAAAATATAAGCATACTTTTCCTGCTTTTATTTTCCTGACAAAAATAAAAAAATTCATAATAAATCATTAGAGGAAAACAGTGGTTAATGTCTCATGTATCATGACCTTAAACTATTATACCAAAATATTATTCTGAATACAGGTCTGTATCAGTCAGGGTTTACTAGAGAAACAGCTTTAACACAAGATATACAAATGTACAAGAAATTAAAAATTCAGCTTACAATGGTCAGCTACAAGGTTAGATGAGGAAGCGTGCAGAGCGTGTCTGCACACTGGAGATGGAAGAGCCCTGGCCTGGGGCCTGGAGCTCACCCGGTATCCGTGCAAGTCTGTATCAAGGGCCGTTGGGTCCGCGCTGAAATGCTGATGAATCTATGATGAAGGCCGGAGAGCCAACACCAGAATGCTGAAGAGTCCCGGGCGGAAGCCGAACAGTCTGTACCGGAAGCCAGGAGACGGCCACGCTGAAGGTGAAGACTGGAGCGCCTTCGAAGAACCCGCAGCCAGTCCTCCCTCAGTTCCTTTTTATGCAGTCTACCCACTCTGGGGTGGGGAGCTCTACACCCACACCCTCTGCGTGCCTTCCTTTTGCACAGGTTTAGGATGAATACAAATAAGCACCCCGGCTCCCTTCTGAGTCACACAGTTACCTCCTAAACTTCTCCAATTAACACAATAAACAACATCCCAGAAGGGTAAGGGCATGTCCTTTTTACCCCAATATGCACACTGTTGAGTCACTTAGCCAAACCTCTAGACTCCCCAAGTTGACACAGTGTATCAACCATAACAAAGTCAGACAAAAAAAGATTCTCTCTTAGAAAGAAGAAAAAATAAATAAATTAAATAAATAAAAAATAAAATACAATAAACACAAAAAAGTAATATGAGACAAACTAGCATTTATCTTAAAATACTTTGAAACTACAGAACAGATAAATTGGGGAGTAACATCATAATTACCTTTATAAACCTAACTTTACCTGCCCAACTAAATGCATAGAGACAATTAGAGAAGTGGACTGAATGCCAGTTAAATAGTTGTGAATAAAGAGTATAATGCATTACATTTAGTTTCTTAAACCTTTGCTTTTAAAGCTGTGATGACTCCTCTCCTCATGAGGTAAGAGAGAAACAGAGAATCAGAGAGATAGAGAAAGAGAAATCAGTCAGCTAAATTTCAATTCTGAATGTAACCTGTAGGATGAAAATTTTAGATTTTCTTCTGGGATTGTTCCAAGGATTCCTAAATAATTTCTTCTAAGAAGTTCATTTCATCCTTTTTTAGGGAAAACCATATAAAACTGTTTTTTTTTTCCTTAAGTTTTGTGAAGCTTACAGAGTCATATTTACTCGTCATTTCTCTGCATTTATTGTGTTCAGATGCTGGGCCTGCGAGGAGCTACCCTTACTCCGCGAGGAAAAGCTATTCAACTGCAGGTGCTTCCACGGCTAAGTTACACTTGGCACCTCGGACAGAGACAGCCAAAATGTACGCTGTAGACACAAGGGTGTAATGTGCCGTGCAGCCATCTGTGTTCGCACGTGACTGGTCAGTCCACCCATATGTTCAAGTTAATACCATGGCGGTCCTATCCTGGGACAATTATTGACCTTTTTTCTTCCAATAAATTGCTAGCTTACTCCAAATGTTTGATTTAATGTCCACTTCTTTCCATTTTTCTCTCTTCACTCCCACACCTGCTTTCCCTATATCTTATGATAAAGCTGCTAGAATATAGAAATGTTTATTTCTATTTTGCTATTAGAGACTATGACATGGTAATATTAAAATACAATGACACTTCTGAAAGAGAAAACAATTATTGCAAGAGGTCCACTCTGAATGCTTAAATCTTAGCTCCAAGAAAATTGACAAGCTCTTAGCTCCCTGTCTGTCTTTTGGTTCGTTTTTTAATACTCTCAATGGACGAGTGAGTTACTTCATACCTCTGAGGAATATTATTCTTGCAAATTCAAACTTGTGTTTCAAAGACTAGCATTGCTCTGATTTAGTTAAAGCAGAAAAAGTAAATATCAGCCTCATAGAGCAGCCACTGGTGGGAATTAAAGATAAGCTCCTGTTACACACTCTAAATGTCAAAGGCAAATGCTAAATTAATGTTGGAGTCAGGAATGAATTTCTGCCTCATTAAGAGCATACAACATCAGTGTATTCCTTCTCCAGCACTCCAACTTTGACTAGTATGTTGCTAAACTAGTAGATGATAACACCAATAACACAATTAGGGAGTCTACATGTATGGGTTGAACAGCCAAATATAATTCTTAAATAACTATTAGAATTGACCAGTTCAGGGGCACGCTGACCACCAGGTTCTCACCACCCAGCAACAAAACAGTAAAACATAGTACACAATTTAAAATCAAGAACATCAGCAAATATTCATATCTATAGTTTGAAATATCTGAGTGTCCACAACTCTCTACCAAAAAAAAATTCTTCCACATAAAATATGTGGATTTTTAGAAAATTAGAGTATGTACACACTTGAACAAGTCTTTGATCATCGTTAATGGGATTTCATTTGTATTTATAATGTAATCATATTGAATTTTTTAAATCATGGAGTTCTTTAATAGGCTAGAAAATTTAATTTCAGGTTTCCTGATTTCTTGTAATTCACATGAATAACACTAATAACCCTGCCATAGCTCAAAAGAACATTGAATGAACAGGCAATTAGCTCTTTGGAAGACTGAAATTAAGTTGTGAAATTCTAAAGACCTCAAAGGAAGTGCTTCAAATTTAGAAAGCAGAGAATAATGTGAAAATGAGAAGACAGGATGTGCATGCTAATACCACAGCAAATGTTCTTCATGGCTTCAGTTTCTCTTTAACAACATCCTCTGGAGCAATTTCAATTTAAGTGTAGAGTTAAGAGCAATTCGATAATATATCTTGTAGATATTGTTAATTGTGTAATGGACAGTCAAAACTGTATACTACATGTAATATTTATACATGCATATATTCTGTACACTAAAGTTTTTGCTGTTGTATTTTTGCTCACCTTTTGCTTTTTATCTTTAATTTCATTCTTACTTTAATTTTTATATCCCATTGTGTTTTGTGTTTTATATGCTCCAACACTTCTCTAGAAATTCCTCTGAGGAAAAGTAGAGAAATTTATTAAATATCTCATTAGATTACAAACTTTTCCTCATTTCTAAGATTTCGTTTGTATGAGGGAAGATTTCAGAGTGTTATAGTGATAATTGATACGTATGACTGTTTCCAATTTTTCTCAATTAAAACATTTTGTGTGTCCTGAGGGAAATACTAGTATTTATGTTTTTTATTTGAACCTTTACTTCTAATTCATTATAACATAATGAAGCAACAAAAGTTAATTACTAAAGGGATATATTTTGTACAACAACTATAATACAAAGAAACATATTACACAGTGAAGACATAATACTTGCCCTAATAGTGGATCAAAAGGTCAAGAAACAAAAGTATAAGCCTTAAGGATACAAGAATATTATTCACTTGAAACATTAGAATAATCTGCCAAATTCTGGGTTTATCATTAGTCAAAGCTATTAATTACAATAATAAAAATAAAACAAGGTATTATTTACCTCTCCCTTTATGAAGTATTTATTTACAAATTCCACTTTAAAATTGAAAGTAGCTTTCTGCTCTTATAAACATTGCATATATGCACTGCAGAAACCTGGAAAATCTAAACATACAAACTATACCTTGTTTATAGATCCAGGTGCATATTGTTTCCATCCTGAGCATAATTGCTCTGAAACATGTTGAATATCTGCACATCTTTCTAGATACTCTCTTATTATGCAGACAAACTCAAAGATACTGGTACAAACATAGCACTTTTTAGAAAGCATTTCACATCTGTTGCTCTGTTACCTAATTCTCTTTCTCAGCGAACAAACTATTTTTTGGTCACAGTAAATTTTCACATCATCTACTATATAGCCTATGTGTGGATTTCTTCAAGCATTTTTTAAAAACCTGAACAGCTGGCTTGTTGATACCAGTCTCTACATTTTATTTGGTTGTGATTTCCACGCAAGCTATATTTCTCCCCGACTCTGATTTTCCAACAGTTTGCCTTGCTTTCTGGAGTTGTCTAGTGTTTTCATTTACTTTATTTCTCAATACCTTTATTTCAAGTAAATTGAAATTTAAATCTAATAATTACATAGAATCAAGTTAATTATTTTCCAACTTACAGTATGGATCATGTGACAGCATAACTGAAAATTTTATCTCCCTTAGTTTAAATGCTAACGTTGTCGCATGGTTTAGGATATGGCAATAAGATACCTCCATGTTTTTCAGCTATATGTACATATACTTTATTTTTTAATTTATTTTAATTTATTTATTTTTTGGTACCGGGAATCAAACTCATGACCTCACACTTGCCAGGCAGGTGCTTGTGCCACTGAGTTATATCCCCGGCCCTGTACATATACTTGAGCGACAAAAATAAGTAGTCACTGAGGTGTTGTTTTGGAACAACAGAAATATCATGTTGCACATCAGCTATATGCATAATACTCCAAACCACTGATAGACTATCCAAGTCAATGCATTGATTTAGGTTTGTAAGAGAAATGATTTTCTATTTCTATATCATCTACATTTCTAGTGAAATTCTTCCATAAAATAAGTCCTTGTTTCTTCATCTAAATTGTCTAGAAAGGGTAGTAGAAATGCTCAGTTCTCTCTCTTTCTTTACCAATTCACAAATACAGAGAAAAGATCTGGCTTATTAGTGCTGTGATGCATAATTCATCAACCTAGCTCCACACTTTTGATAAAAATGTGAAGGCAATTAATAATCAAGTCAAGGTATTCTTGATAAAGCAATAATGTATGGTCAATCTCTTAGCTCAAAAGGTAACATGTACAATGTTTAGTACCTTTCACCTTTGAATAGCATTACAGACTCATAGTTTCTTTTTTATTACAAAGAGAATGAATGAAAAAACAACAAAATAACAAGAACAAAGACAAAAGCAACACAAAAACAGTATAAAGAAAACAGGACTTCAAAACAAAATGGTAGGAATTAACAATGATTGTTATATTACATATTGTTCTCTTCAACAAAGTTGCTCAGATGACCAGCTATAAGAATGCAAAACTGATCGAACCATTAAAGGGAATAAAAATGAATAAAAAGTATGATATAGAGATTAGAAATGATACAGAGCTTCACTAAACAAGATGGTAGGAATTCAACAATGGTTATTATATTGCATATTGTTGTCTTCAGATTAGTTGTTCAGATTACGAGATACAAGCATGTAAAATTGCTCATGAAAAAATTAAGCATTAACTGTTCCTTTCAATAAACCACCAGACATGAGCAGTACAATTATCCCGGCTATCCTTGCATATATATTTTTTTCTTCCTTCCTTCTTTCTTTTCTCTTCTCCTTTCCCTCATCCTAGCTGTTCCTTCCCTTTGAGCAATTTCTTACCTTTTGGGTTTTACTTACTCTTTCACGTTCTTACACTAGGGAGACAATATGATGTTTATACATGTGGGTCTGATTTATTTCATACTTATGCATGAGTGTGATCTCTAGTTGCATCCATTTACCATTAAAAGACTCAAGTTTATGTTTTTTATAGCTGAGTAGTACTCTATTATATAAACATACCACATCTTTTTCATCCATTCCTCCATTGATGGGCATTTGAGTTTTTCCCAAGATTTACTTATGACAATTGCACTGCTATAAATATGGGCTCACATATATTGTAGAGGTATGTTTTCAGTTTTTCTGGAAAAAAAAACAAGAAGGAGAATAGCTGAGTTACGTGGAACCTCTAATCCTAGTTTTGTGGGGAATCTCCACACTGATATTAATAGTGGTTGCACCAGGCTACACCTCCATGAACAGTGGAGAAGGGTCTCTTTTTCCCCACAGCCACTTCAGCATTTGTTATTCATTGATTTCTTGAACATAGCCATTCTTTCTGGGGTGCGATGGAATCTCAGTGTTGTTTTAATTGACCAATCAAATGACCAGTGATGTTGAACATTTTTCCATTTGCCATTTGTATTTCTTCATCTGAGAAGTTTGTGTTCATCTTAGATGCTCATTTTTAGATTGTGTCTTTCAATTTTGGGGGCCTGATTTTTTAAAAAAAATTCTTTATATGTTCTAGATGGAAATCCTTTGAGGGGTAAGTTGGTTAACATTTTTTCACAATTCATAGATTTTTCTCTTTACTCTATTGGTGATTTCTTTTGATGTGTAACAACTTTTCAATAAGATCAGATCCCAGCTATTGATTCTTTTTTTTTTTTTTTTTTTGTGGTACCGGGGATCGAACTCAGGACCTTGCACTTGCCAGGCAAGCACTTATTCAACTGAGCTATATCCCCAGCCCCCCCAGCTATTGATTCTTAAAAGAGTTCCCCATGCAGTTTACTTTTTGCTCACGAACTCTCTGCCTACCCCTATGTTTTCAAGATTTCTACCTACTTTCTCTTCTGGGAGATTTAGTGTTTCTGTTTTAATATTTAGATCTTTGATCCACTTTGACTTTAGTTTAGTGCATGGTGATAGACATGGGTCTAATTTTAGTCTTCAGCATATGGAGAGCTAATCTTTCCAGCACCAAAAGTCTTTCTTTAAGTGAATATGTTTGGTCCCTTTGTCAAAGATAAGGTGGTTGAGTGTGTTTGCAGTTGTGTTTGCATCTTCTAATCTGTTCCATTGACCCTCAGATCTGTTTTTGTGTGTGTGTGTGTGCCAATGATGTGCTGATTTTATCACAGTAGTTTTGTAATATAATTTCAAATCAGGGATTGTGATTTTTTTCATTGTTGCCTAGGATTGTTTTGGCTATTCTAGGCCTCTTCTGGCTCTAGATGAATTTTAGGAATGTTTTCTCTAGATCTGTGAGGTATACTAATGGTATTTTAATTGGAATTGCATTGAATCTGTACAACAATTTTAGGAGTATGATCATTTTTACAATGTTGGTTCTTCCTATCCATGAGCAAGGAATATCATTCCGTTTTCTGAAATCCTCTTTGATCTCTCTTTTCAGAGTACTATAATCTTCACCCTGTAGATATTTTACTTCCTTTGTTAGATTAATTCCTAAGTATTTCATTTTTCATATGCTATTGTGAAGGGCATGGTTTCCCTAATTTCTCTCTCAGTGTGTTTGTTGTTTGTGTACAGGAATGCTATTGATTTTTGAGTATTGACTTTATGTCCAGCTATGCTACTGAATTTGGTTATTAAATCTATAAGTCTTTTGGTGGAGTTTTTGGGGTCTTCTATATAGAATATGATGTCATTCGGGAACAAAGATAATTTCACTTCTTCCTTTCCTATCCTTATTCTTTTTATTTCTCTCTCTTGTCTAATTGTGCTGGCTAATATTTCCAGAATTATATTGAATAGGAGTGGTGACAGTGGACATCCTTGTCTTACTCCTGATTTTAAAGTGAAAGCTTTCAGTTTTTGTCCTTTTAGTATGATGTTGGCTGTTGGTTTGTCGTAGATGGCTTTGATCATTGTGAGTTAAAGACCATCTATTCCTATTTTCTATATGGTTTTTTTCATGAATGAGTATTGGACTTTATCAAAAGCTTTTTCTGCAGCTATTGAGATGATCATGTGATTTTTGTCTTTGGTTCTATTAATATGATGTATTAAATTAATTGATTTGCATATATTAAAGCATCCCTGCATTCCTGGGGTGAATCCCACTTGGTCATGGTGTATAATCTTTTTGATGATTTGCTACATTGTGTTTGCTAGTATTTTATTCAGAATTTTTGTATCTATGTTCATTAGGGGGATTGGCCGGTAGTTCTCTCTATTGGTTGGGTCTTTCTCTGGTTTTGGTATCATGGTAATACTTTTTTTTTTTTTTTTTTTTTTAGTTTTTTTTTTTTTGCGGTACTGGGGATCGAACTCAGGACCCTGTGCTTGCTAGGCAAGCGCTTATTCCACTGAGCTATATCCCCAGCCCCATCATGGTAATACTTGCCTCCAGAAATGAGTTAGAGAGAATTCCTCCCCTTTCAAATTCATTCAAGAGTTGGAGAAGAATTGGCACTAAATCTTCTCTAAATTTCTCATAGAATTCAGCAGTGAATTCTGGACCTGGGCTTTTCTTCATTGGTAAGTTTTTTATTACTGAAAAATATTAAGAGAACTATGACAAGAAATACAACATTCAACTTCAAAAAATCCAAACACCAAAAAGTTAAGAGTTTAAGAATCAAAATGATAATGATTTTCAATTTTTTCAATTTTCAGTTTCAATTGAAAATTTTCAATTTTGTTGGCTGATATTTAGTCAGGATTTTTATATCTTCTTGATTCAGCTTTGGTAATTCATATGTATTTAGAAATCTGTCAGTTTCCTCTGTTTCACATCCTATGACAGTAAAGATTTGCAAAGTAGGTATTGATGATCTTCTGAGTTTCTACAGGATCTGCAGTGATTTCATTCTTTCCATTTCTTATTGCATGAATTTGAGTTTGTTCTTTCCTTTTCTGATGAGATTGGCTAGGAGTTTATCAATTTCATTTATTCTTTCCAAGAATTAACTCTCTGATTCATTAATTCTTTGTATTGTTTTCTTAGTCTCCACTGTGTTAATTTCTGCTCTGATCTTTATAATTTCTTGCTTCTTTTGGGCTTTGGGCTTAACTTGCTTTTCTTTGTCTAGAAACTTTAGGTGCAGCCTAAGTTTGTTTATTTCTGCTCGTTTGTTTTTCTGATATGAGAATTTACTGCTATAAAGTTCCCTCTGAGGACTGCTTTCCTTGGGTCTCACTGGTTCTGGTAAGTTGTATCTGCATTTTTAACTGGTTGTAAGTATTATTTAATTTCTTCTTTAATTTCATCTGTGATCTATTGGTTGTTCAGAAGGGTGTTAATTTCCATGTGTTTGTGGAGACTGCGATTTCTTGTCAATAATTTCCAATTTCACTGCACTATGGTCTGATAAGTATGCATGGGATAATTTCAATTCCTTTGCATTTACTTAAGCATGTTCTATGTACTAGCATATTGTCTATTTTAGAGAACGTCCATGTGTAGCTGAGAAGAATGTGCATTCTGATATTGTGGGGTGGAACACTCTGTAAAGGCCTACTAAGTTCACTTATTAACAAGTTTGGTTTAGTTCTTTTGTTTCTTTGCTGATTTTTTTTGTCTGGTTCACCTATCTCTTTGTGAGAGGGGGTGTTAAAGTCCCCTGTTATTCACAGAGTTTCTTTCATTCAACATGTTTTAATCCACTATAATATTATCATTTTAATTCTTAAACTCTTAACCTTTTGGTGTTTGAATTTTTTTGAAGTTGGCTGCTGTGTTTCTTGTCATAGTTCTCTTAATTTTTTTTTAGTAATTTAATACATGTATACTTATGTTTATATCAGTCTAATTCACCAATAGTTGAACTCTGGAAATAGTCTAGGCACTCATAAATAGATGAGTAAGTAAAATAATGTATCTCCCTAATAAGAAATTATTCATGCACAAAGCAGATTGAAGTCATACTTGTAGAAAAATAAATAAAACATGAAACCATCATATTAATATTTGAAGATCATACACAAAAGTACAAACTAATAGCCAGATTAATTCTCACAACATAAATACACCTTTGGAATCATTATTATCCCAAGAAATACATGGTCACCCTTCCCCAGGAAGCTTCCTGATTCTGCCTTCCAGCTGTTATCCCTACCTCCTGTGGGTAACCACTGTCATGATTTCAACAATGCAGATTAGTTGTGACTGATCCCCTACCCAGGGCAAATAAACCAGGGCTTTTTCACTGAGGCACATTCTCATTATACTTTTTAGTTTTAATTTTGAGACAGGACAACATTTGGTGATTAGGTTGCCCAGGTTAGACTCAAATTCATCCTTTACCTATCTTAGCTCTTCAGAGTGTTGAAATCATAAGCATGTCTAATTTTGAAGCACTGTATATGTATTTTGCTTGTCTCCTCTCTCTCAACACTAAGATGTGAGTTTCCAGATTCGCTCATGTTGTTGTACATAATTTAAATAGCTTAGTCTTTTTTATGGCTATGCTATAGGCTATTGCATGAATATGTCACAAATGCTGGATCTGTCTCTTTATTAATGGATAAAGCAGGATTCCTTCACCCATCTCTGAGATTTTGCCAAGTTGTTTTCCAAAGTGATGATACCAATTTGCACTTTCACAGCAGTACATGACCACTGGGATTCCTGTACAACCTTGCTAGCACATACTATGGTCTCTGTTTTCAAATTTTACCTATTCCAGTGTATACTGCCAGCAAAACCCCCCCAAACTGTAGTTTTTAACTTTTGTATTCCAGTAATTAATGCAGTCATACATATTTTCATATGTTTATCACTCATTTGTCTATCCTATTTAGTTAATTTCATATTCAGTTTATTATTTTTTCTATTGGCTCATTTCTCTTTTTCTTACTGACTTCTGGAGATTCTTTATATATTTGTAATGAATGCTTATTGGACGTATGTATTACAAATATCTTCTAGTTTATGAAAATGACTTTTTATTAATCAGATAATGTGAAGAAACAAATTATGTTAATATGGTAGAGTTTATTATTTTTTCTTTATGGCTATTATTTATTGTGTGCTGATTCAATTTTTGTTTTACTAACCTGGGCCTGGTGATACACACCTGTAAACCAAGTTATCTAGAAAGCTGAGGCAGGTGGATCACTTGAGTCCAGGAGACCAAGAATGGCCAGGGCAGAATGGGGAGAATTTGTTTTTAAAGAATTGTCTACCCAGTGATATTCTCCTTTGCTTTCTTCTAAACTATGTGTTACTGTACAATGAGCCTTTATATTTTATGTGAACTTTAAGCACACTGTACATACAGAAATGTACACAAACTTTAAGGGCATAATTTGAATTTTTGTACAAATAACATGCTCTGTAATCACCATTGGAATTAAGAAACAATTCTGTAGCAGAACTCCAAAACTTAGTTTCATAGACATCCAGGATAATTTCTATGCCACTTAAATATCCCAGATAAAAACTGACCCTACTTAGGAAACATTTTAAGAGAAATTATCTGAGTAAAGATGGTTTCCTTAGATGGGAATTGCTTGATATAACTACATAACATTTTAGTTATGCCCTTTATCATATCAAAACCAATATGGCTTTGCTGCTTAAAGTACTGTGAAATTTAAAAATTTCAGCTATACTTAATTAAGATGTAGTGATGAATGTGTATTTTACAAATGATTGTGCTATTAGAAACAGCTGATGTACATGAGTACACATTGAAAAGTTCACACACACACACGGACACACAAATGATAATTACTGGGATTAATATCAAGTACACCTCTTAGTGTTCAGTGCTGAGATAGAGCTATTTGGTTTCCAGAGTTTCATTCCTCTAAAAATATGCTGTATTTTATGGGTGACATAGAGACTTAGTATTTTATTTTGTTTGAAAGCATGTACAACACTTTCTTTTTGAGTACTACAGAAAGACGTACATACAGAAATATACTTATTTGGGGCCATAAATTTGCTCCTTCATTTAAATACAAGTATTTTAATAAATTTGCTTTGATGAATAAAGCATATGAAACCACTACCAATAGTTTATTTGTAGATGAAAGGGTTGTAGAAAAATATCTTACACGTCTCCTATGAGTAAATCTATTAACAAACTCATAAAAACAAATACATTGTTTGGCACTTTTTTCAGACAAAATTGACCTAAGTTCCTGACAAAGTAGTTCTAATATTTATTTTCATTAAATAATTATGCAATCATGAATTTTAAGATAGAGGACTTATTTTTAGTTTTTCTTCATGGGTGAGGGTATTCTAAAAAAATTCCAATAAAGCAAATTAAGTTCAGAAAACAATAGATGGGAGAGAATGGTATCTAGATTATTACTCTCTTTACAAAGTAGTCTTCTTTAGAGACATTTGCCACCTTAATTATTCAGATCACCTTCATTTAACCCTCACTTAAGAGAGAAATGACCATAGAAGTGAGAAGTGAAGCACTACAGAATGTCTTAACTAGTCCTCTACAGAATGAGAAATTTCATCACACACATACGCAGTGATTATCAGAATGTGACAATTTTTTCTATAATTGTTTTTAAACATGAAATAAAAATGCAAAAGTTGAAAAGGAATACATAAATAAATCAGAAGCATAGAGTAATAATGACTTAGTCCTGTAAAATAGTTTTGAGGTCATCTTGCTTAATCCTTTCATTCTACAAAAGTGCTACTTTAGTTATTTTTAATAATAGAATAATGTAATATAGAAGCTTTTAAAATATTGTTATATAGAATAGTACTGTGTGGGAGTCTATCAGAATGCATTTTAATTCCTTTAAAAATACATAACCTTGTGGGCTAGATAGTAGGTATTTGATACCTAATAAATAGAAAATCCTACATGTTGTCTTGAACTCTCTTATCCCTTCATTTTTTCATCCAATCAAATATTAAGTGTTATAGATTCTCACTCATTAAAAGCCTCCTAAACCATTTTCTTTGTCCAAATCATTACCTTTATCGTAGCCCAAATTATGATCTTTTCTCTCCTAAATGCTTGCAATAGCCTCTTCGCTTCCGTCCTCCAACCCACACTGTACATAGCACTGCAGCCAGATCATCTTCTTCTTTTCCTTAGAGTGAGGAAAAAGAACTAGAACCTGGTATTTCAGGCTGAGCACGAATTGATCACAGAAACGTCTCCTAACTTTCCTCTTATCAATCTCTCCATCACTCATCACATTTCTTCCAGACTACATATCTCTTTCTTTACCTCAAAGCTCCTAGATTTCTCTAGCTTGTAGCTCTGAAACATCTGCCCCCTTTCCTGATTCTTCTGACTTATGTCTGTCTTATCTTTACAATCAGTTCTTTAACAGGACTCACTTCCACTGGCATGGCCCTAACATCCAAAGATTTCCGTCGTTGCCCTCACCAGTGTGGCTCCTTCTTCCATGTCCCCGGTCTCCGTAAGCCTGCAAACTGTAAAAAGACCCTATGCATGGTGGGCCTTCAATACCTACTTTGAGTGGAAACAAGGGGCTGGCCTGGCAGAGCTACATATCAGTGGCATGCAATTTATTTGTTCAGTGGATCATTACTTCCTTTATCATGCATGTGTTTGTGCAGTTCATGCAGTTCTAGTGCGAAGACAGTCTCTGTGGTCTCAAGCAGCCAAAGTCATAGATAAGACAGAAATATAAAGACAAAACAAAAGAAAGGAAAAAAACTCCCAGGAATTACAACGATATAAAGTTATTGCTTTAATATGGGTTGCATAAGGAGTATTTCAGAAAAAAAGGATTTTTTTTTACTGAAATAAAGCCATATCATAGATATTTTCTAAGCAAGGGACTACAGGAAGGGGGAAATACTATGCAAAATGAACAGCATCCTCAGATAAATACCATCGAGAGAGGGAAACTAATGCTTTCACAACTGCAAGCAGTTCCCAAGTCCCTGATCACATCTGGCAGAAGAGAGCTTTGACTTCACACATTACTTTACAATGAACACCATGAGCAAACAGCATTGCATTTTTTGTTGTTGTTGCTGTTGGTGCTGTTGTTCTCTTTAAAAGGAAGAAAAACTGAGGTGAGAAACTTTAGCATTCAGTGTCACTATAGGAAGTAGGGTCGAGCGCATTTCCTGTCTCATTAGGTAGCAATCCTACCAAGCCAGGCTTCATCACGAAAGACTTTGCTCTGATTCCCCAGTTAACCTTCTCACCACACACTCTTCTTTACACTTTAATCTTTTAATCAGTTCCTTCCCTTTTTGATTTTGTTTCTTTGCCTCATTATTCTCAAGCTTCGAAAAGTAGTTTAAATCTCATTGTAAAGCTCTAAATTGGGACAGAGGGTGGAAAAACATCATTCTGGAGTAGGTTCTGAAGCTTTTGAACTGAAAAATAAATTGCTTTCATGGGGAGATTGATGGTATGCAGTAATTAGATGGAAAAATTACTTTATGCAATACATTAGTTACTCCGTATTTCTATTCATGAAACCTGGGAATTTCAGCATTTTAATAATTTTTTGAAATACTACTCATTTGTCTAAAATAGAAAATGGTAAAGCCAAAAAGATATAATCTTTTATATATATCATTATACCATCACTCAGAGGTTCTCTGCTAAGAATAAGAAAACATTATGTATGTGTATATGTCTCTTCAAAACTACAAACACAAAACTATTAAAAGTTTTTCTTACCTCCTCCCATTGCCTTCCCCCAGCATCTCACTCATAGGAGGCATACCTATCTCCACTTTCTCACATCAATTTTAAAAAATTAACTTTATGACATACATAGATATTTTGAAAAGGTATTAAAAGAAAAATTCCATGTAATCTCATTTCACTAGTGGATAGATTATTATACACACTTACTATTTATCTAATCTATCTCAATTTTCTCCCTTGTTTCCAGTTTTTGCTATTATAATGTTGCAGTGTATACTATTTTATAAACATGTTTTCCAGAGGAGAGCATGAGCTCAGTCCCCCGCTACCATAAATGACGCAGTTGAGTTTCCCATATTTGGAGAAATCGCAGCGGTCAGCACACCCGAAGGGCACTGAAAAGCCTTTCCTTGGGAAGACCGTGTTTGTGATCACGGTGTCTCCCATCCCAGGTAATTGTCTTTATAAACAGTTTTGCCTTTCTACAGCATTATAACTGTGAGATCAATTTCTAATTATACCTAAAAGTATAAGTGTTAAATCTATGTGAAAGTGAATTAATTTTTTGATCCATATTGTCCAACTGTTCTCTAGGAAAAGATTAGACTAATTTGTACTCAAACCTACAGTGTGTAGAAGTGCGGGTTTCCCTATATTCTTGTTCATACAAGATCTTAGCCATCTGTAATATTGTAAGTCTTGTGGGTAAAATTTATTTATATTGTTGTCTTGATTTGCATTTATTTAATCAAATGTGTTAAATTAATCAAGTAACCAAAATCAAAAGCACAGTTGAGTAACTCTATGTCAAAATTATCTTGAGATGCATTTCTAAACATATAAATTACAAAGATTTTTTTTTGTTTTCATGGTGTTGTGTCCCTGTTAAGGTTGATACATTGTATCAACTTGAGTCTAGAGGTTTGGCTGAGTGACTCAGCAGGAAGCCAGGGTGCTTACTTTGTATACATCCTGAACCTGTGGAAGAGGAGGGCATGGAGATTGTTTGAGAGCTACACGCCCCCTGGGTGGACAGTGTAAAGGAGGGAAAGAGACTGCTTGGCACCATTCTTCCCTTTTGCTCTTGTTTTTACTGTGCACTGCTGCCATGAACACTTGCTCTCTGCCATGTACCACTCTGCCTTAGAACCAGCCAACTAAGGACTGAAACCTCCACAAACTGTAAGCTAAATAAACCTTTCCTTCCTTCATTTTGGGCATTGGGTATTTTGTTTCAGCAACGAGAGAAAAATAACTAAGACAGTCCCCAAATTCAAAGTATATATGAAACAGCTTCTCAAAGGAAACATGTGTGCTATAAATTGTATTTGACATAATTTAGGCTGTTAAATATTTTAGGTTATGCAATATATAATTTGGGTTATGGAATATTTTTGTTTTACGCTCATTTGTTTATTTTATGTGGGTTTGAAAAAATCCTTGATTTGTGTTTATGATATCATTTAATATTTTCATTTAAAATATATTTAAGACCAAAAGAGTTGGTTTTAAATATATTAAATAAAAATAAGTAAGTATGTTTTTCAGTCTACGTGTGAGTGATCGAAGGAGGGTATACAGTGAGTTAATTTATGTATTTTTTTAATAAAATGTGGCCTCGGCAAAATGCAAGATTGTTTATTAAACTCCACTGTTACACAAAGCAGAGATGTGAGCTAGGATCAGAGTTAGCAGCCATACAGTGGACATATGCCCACGTTAGGAAGGCATCATCCAGAGCCAACTACTGAGAAAAGCAAAATATTTATTTTTAGTTATTTAAAACATCTCAGAAATTATATTTCTCATGCTCACAAGGATAAAACAGATAACCATAGCTGTATGGCCACAATACCATTATCATTCATTCCATTTCAACTGTTCTGAAAATTAGAAATGATATGACTGAAAAATGACATCATTTTTTATCCTGCAATACTGAGTAACCCAGAGCCTTTCACAGAGCCATGTTTAATATCTGATTTTTAGTTTTTGAAACAATGTGTTGCTAAACTGCTAAATGGTCAAGGCTGGGTTGAACTTGTGATCCTCCTGTCTCAGTCTCTTAGAGTATTGGATATTTTGGTTCATGCCACCACACCCTACTCAAACCTATATTTTAATAAGGGTTCGGGAGACTTAACCATGACAAATATTGCTGTAAGTCTTTCATTGGACTTTCTTTGCAAAAACTGGGCTGCCTCAAACAAAAAAACCCTGAACATTTAAATGTTTATTGATAGTTATTAGGAGAAAAAAGTTGGAGTTGAAGAGCAAACTGGAAGTGAAAGTGGTAAGGGATAGTGCAGAGAAAGAGATGAATTAATATAGACCTGGATACTTGAGTTATCATCCTGCATGTACTGTGTACGTGGCTAATTGTAGGTTGGAAACTGGGAAGAGCTGCTGAAATCATCACATTTTCTGTTGTTGTCTAAGTTACATTCGTAGGTGGAGCACTAAGCCTGTGTAACCAGATAACTGGAGAAACAGGCTGAGAAACACTCTGCTTGCAAATGATCACTTTCTGTTAAGTAAATTAAAAATCACACAGTACCTTTATTGGTCAAGCTACTGCCTGGGGTGTATGGATGTCCAATATAGGAGAACATCGGAGAGCAGCTTCTTAGGGAAAGGGAAACTCTTTCAATTTGTAAGTTGAAATAAAATTACTTAATGCAGTAGAAAGTGAACCTTGCTTCAAACAAAATAAAGAGGGGTTAACAAAAGTACAATTGCATCCTTGGGGAGTAAAAATGGGAAAGCTAAAAACACAGTAGCTCATGGTTTAGTAACTGCTGGTCTGAGCAAGTTCTGCTGCCTTCATAATGGAGTAAAACATGCTAATAAATTATAATCATACATATCCCCTGTACTCGTGTGTGTGTACGTGTGTCTGCCTGTATATCCAAACTGCTCTCCTATACAACCTCACAGAGTGCACTCAGGCGAAAGTCCACAGGTATGGACTCATGCTTTGTAGTGACCTTTTGTTATCTGTGTGCCTTTTGGTTGGGTGTCTCTCGCTTTTAGCAGCTCATCAAAGTACTTTCAGCTGCATATGCTTCTTAAAGAAAAACACTCACAATTGCAGTTCTCTCATTATTCTGTAATTATTATTATTATTATTGTTGTTGTTGTTGTTGTTATTGTTTTGAGACAGGGTGCTGCCATGTATGCAGCCCAGGCTGGCCTCAAACTCACAGTGATCCTCTGGCCTCATTCTGCCACGTTCTGTGATTATAGGTGCATGCCTGCACGTTCAGCGTGCTTTGTCACTCTGAACAGATTGGCATCCCATTACTTATTTCAACTCTCTGCATAGAATTAATATATATTATAGGCCACATTGCAGGTGGCAATCATTCCACAGGATATGAGTCAAGCTTTCAATCATCCATTGATTATTTCTAACAAATCACGAGTCATTCTTAATTTCTGTCCTCAATACTTATAAGAAGTAGAATAGCTCTATAATTTCAAATTTAAAAGGCAATTGTCAGGGTTAGCTAAGAGTCATTAACACTATGCTTATACCTGGGTATAGATAGGTACAAGAATATTCTGAAATGACACATGATTTCATTTTAATGGTCAGTTTTCTCTCTCTTTGGATTTATTATTAACTTTATTGGTGCAGTTTAGATATACATAATGATCACATTCATTATAGGGAATTTGTACTTGTGTATAATATATCATGATTCCTCTTTTTTTCTCTTCCCCTTCCCCTCCCTTCAAACCCACTTCCCTCCTTATATAGAAAGATGTATTTTCATTATATCCTTCTCTTCTCATTTTTGTCCTTTCCTTTTTTCCAACTCCCTAGTTCCCCTTTCCTTTTGAACAATTTCTTCCTCAACACCTATTAAACATTTTGATTCTTATTTACACTTCCAGTTTCTCACATTATAAAGACAGTGCAGTATTTACTCATGAGTGTCCAATTTATTCCACTTAATAGTTTTGTCTCCAGGTCCATTTTTTAGCTAAAAATGTCTCAAGTGTATCCTTTGGGATTGAGCAGTATTCCATTGTATAAAAACATATCTTTTTTAACTAAAAATGTCTCAAATGTATCGTTAGTTGTGGTTGTGTAGTAATCCAATGTATAAAAAACACATCTTTTTTTTATCCATTTGTTTGTTGATAGCCATTTGGATTGTTTCCAAAATTTAGCTATAACAAATTGTGCTGCTATACACATGGGTGCACATATATTGCTGCAGTACGATGGTTTTAATTCTTTTGGGGAAATATTAAGAAGCATAATAGCTGAGTCAAATAGAACCTGGAGTCACAGTATTTTGAGGAATCTCTACACTGATTCCCACAGTGGTGGCGCCAGTCTACATTCCCATCAACGGTGGAGAAGAGTTTCTTTTTCCTCACATCCTTGTGGAGTTTGTTCTTTGTTGATTTCTTGATAATAGCATTCTTTCTGGAGGGAGAGGGAATCTCAGTTTTGTTTTAATTTGCATCACTCAAATGACCAGTGAGGTTGCACATTTTTTCATATATTTATTTGCCATTTCTACTTATTTGTCTGAGAAGTGTCTTTATTTCAGATGAATTTCAATAAAATTTACATTAAATTTGTAGAACAATTTTGGAAGTATGGTCATTTTTACTATTTGGGTTCTTCCTACCAAAAGCAAGTGATTTCTTTCCATTTTCTGATATCCTCTTTGATCTTCTTTCTCAGAGTACTATGTTTTCAGTGTAGAGATTTCTTACTTCCTTTGTTAGATTGATTCCTAAGTATTTCCTTTCCTTTAGTGCCTTTATTAAAGGCATCATTTCCCTAATTCCTCTGTCAGAGAGTTTGTTACAGGGATGCTATTGATGTTTGAGTGTTGATTTTGTATCCAGCTATATGATTGAATTTGGTTATTAAATCTAGAAGCATTTTGGTGGAGTTTTGGGGATCTTCTACGTAGAGTATCATGTCATCTGCAAGTAATGATAATGTAACTTCTTCCTTTCTATATCTATTGCTTTTATTTCTTTTTCTTGTCTAATTGCTCTGGCTAATGTTTCCAGAACTATATTGAATAGAAGTGGAGATAACAGAATCCTGGTCTTGTTCCTGACTTTCAAGGGAAAGCTTTGCATATATGACCATTTAGTAGGACATTTGCTGATGCGTTGTCATAGATGGTTTTTATCAGAGTGAGATAAAGACCATCTATTCCAATTTTCTGTAAGGTTTTTTTTTTATCATGAAAGAGTTTAATTCTTTGTCAAATGCTTTTTCTGCACCTACTGAGGTGATTATGTAATTTTTGTCTTTGGCTCTGTTGATATGCTATATTACATTTTTTTGATTAGCATGTGTTGAACCATCCCTGCATCTGTGGTATGAATCCTACTTAGTCATGGTGTATATAATCTTGATAATTTGCTGCAGTCTGTTTGCCAGTATCTTACTGAGAATTTTTGTGTCTGTGTTCATTAGGAACATTGGCCTGTAGTTCTCTTTTTTGGTTGGGCCCTTCCCTGGTTTTTCTATCAGGGTAATAGTTGCTTCCAGGAATGACTTTGGGAATACTGCTTCAATTTCTATTTCATTAAAGAGTTTGAGAAGTAGCAGCATTATGTTTTCTCTAAATTTCTTGCAGAATTCACCAGTGCATCTATCAGGACTGGGTTTTTCTTTATTGGTGAATTTTAATTACACTTTTATTTCATTAACTGATGTTAGATTATTTAGAATTTTTATATGTTCTTGACTCAACTTTGGTAATTCATATGTATCTAGGAATCTGTTCATTTCTTTTGTGACTTCCATCCTATTAGAGTAATGATTCTCAAAGTAAGTATTGGTGATCTTCTGGATTTCCCCAAGATCAGTTGTGATTTCACCCTTTTCATTTCTAATTGTGTAAATATGAGTCACTTCTTTCCTTTTTTTGAGAAGATTGGCTAAGGGTTTATCAATTTTATTTAATACTTCAAAGAAATAATTCTTTGATTCATTGATTTTTTTGTACTGTTTTCTCAATTGCATTAATTTCTACTCTGATCATTTTAATTTCCTCTCTCATATGAACTTTGGACTTGATTTGGTCTTCTTTTCTAGAAGCTTGAGGTTCAAAATTAGGTTGTTTACTTGAGCTCCTTTAGTTTTCCTGATATGAAAATTCACTGCTACAAATGTCCCTCTTAGGATGGCTTTCATTGCATCCCATAGGGTTCAGTATGCTGAACTGGCATTATTACTTAATTGTAGATACTATTTAGTTTCTTCTTTAACTTCATCTGTGACCCATTGGTTATTCAGAACAGTGTTATTTAATTTGCATGTGTTTGTAGAGTTTTATGGTTTCTTTTGCCACTGATTTCTAATTTCACTGGAATATGATCTGAGATATTTTCAATTCCTTTGCATTTTCTTAAGCATGTTCCATGTCCTAGTACGTGGTCTCTTTTGGAGAATGTCCCATGCTCAGCTGAGAAGAATGTGTATTCTGATATTGTGGGTGGAGCACTCTGTAGACATCTACCAAGTCTATTTCTTCACAGGTTTGTTCACTTCTGATATTTCTTTGCTCATTTTTTGTCTAGCTGATCTATCTGTTTGTGAGAGCAGGGTATTAAGGTACCCAGTGGCAACTGTCTTAGTGTTTATTTGATTTTTCATGTCCAATACTATTTGTTTTATATAGTTGAGTACACCTGTATTTGTTGCATATATATTTATTATTGTTATCTTTTATAGTTTTCCCTTAACAAGTGTCTAGCATCCTTCTCTGTCTCTTCTAATTAGTTTTGGCTTGAAGTTCACATTGTTTGCAAATAGAATAGCTACCCCTGCTTTTTATCTGTGTTCCTATCACATGGAGTATTGTTTCCTCTCTTTGACTTTCAGTCTATGAATTTCTTTTTCAGTTAAAGATGTTTCTTGAATGCAGCATATTGTTGGATCTTATTTCTTGATCTATTTCACCAGTCTTTTTCTATTGACTGGTGAATTGAGACTTTTACATTGATGATTATAACTAACAAGTATTGGCTTGTCCTTATTATATTATTTTCCTGCTGATGGTTCCCTGTCTTTCTCTGTTTAATTTCTTGCCCTGCCAGGTGGCTTCTTCCTATTGTTTTTCTTAGAACTGTGATCTTCATTATCTCTTTCTAGAATATCTTTCAGAACATTTTGTAGAGCTGGCAGACTGGTGCAAGTGTTTATTTGGTATCTATAATAATCAGAATAATATCTATAGTCATAAAACAACATCCAACATAAACCAAGAACTTGTACTTAGCAAGATTCCCCTTGATAGAATGATTTTATCCTGCAGGGAAGGGGAATTTAAGAAGGTCAGAGGACAAAATAGAGCAATAGCTAAAGAAAAATATAGTAGAAGCGAGGTTGTAAGACAACGGATGATCACCCAAACTTTGGGAATCTGGAGAAGAGGACAGAAAAGAAAGAATGAGGGGAAAAGCAAATGAATACTGAGGCAAACCAGAGAGACTAGAGACAATGTTCATTCACATGAAAACACCAAAAACTCAAGAAAGCTCATTGAGGAAAGAGAAAGACAGGACAGAGAAAACAAAACAGACTATGAAAGTCAAAACTTACATCCCCCAAAAAAGTATAAACAAAAACAAAAACAAACAAACAAAAACATTTCCTCTGGTACCTCAAGTTCTGTGTTAGTTCCCTAGTCAGAGCTGGAATCCGTACTGAGTAACTCTGACAACTCTGTAGTAGGACTATTGCTGGGTGCTGGGCTGATCTTGGCCACACCGCTGACTCCTTTCACTTGTTGGACATAGGGTGGGGGAAGTGCCTTTGTCCAGCCACTGGCCAAGGCCACTTGCCTCCTTACATTGACAGTCACGGAGCAAGGCCTGCTTCCATTTCTTGGTACCTAGGGCTAATAATGGATATTGGCAGCCATCAGAATTGATTCTGGGTTGTCCCTGTTTCTACTTCTCAGCAGTATTTCCCCTAGTCTGCTGTCCACCTGCCCGTTGTCTACTCTGACTGGATGGCCCTTCCCTCATTCCTCTCTAGGATGTTGGCAGTGAAGTAACCTTGGGGCTGTTCTGCTGTTGAGGTTTGAGCCCTAAGCCCTTTAAAATAAAATGGCATCCCTGCTCACCCCCTGCTCCCCTCCATGCAACTGTGTGCCAGGCGTTGCTCTGTCTCATTCGCCAACTGCTGACTCTGAGGGGCTGTTTGGGAAACTGTCTCAGATCTCACTGCTGCCTGCAACTGTACAAGACTCTGCTGCTCCAAGTAAGGTCTGTATTGCTTAGTGAAGAGCAAAGTTACTTCTGATAGTCATGCTCCCTCCTCAGGTGGCTACGGAGGCGCTGTTGCCACACCATGCAGTCTCTGGTCTGAGGCAGTGAGCTATTTCTTCTATAGTAATGAATTCTCCCCTGTCAGTTCCCTTATGCTTCCTGTGTCCCCTGCACTCTCTCTGGTTCCTCTCTGAACTGTTTTCCAGATTCTTAGCACTTTGTTCTGGATTTGTTGCTGACACTCACAACTCTTACCATTTTTTAAAATGAAATACTCAGTTTTCTTATGCAGTGGAAAGGAACAAAAAAACTTCTCTGGCTACTTATGAAATATAAGAAAATATATTTTTATTTGTGTTACTAAAGAAAAATTATGTAATTTTTGCTTACTGAATCCTATAAAAATGTCCAAAGAGGAAACCTCCAAAAATATGATAATAAACTTAATTTGCTGATAGTTCAAGTACTTCAGAATAACATTCTTCATCTTGATAACATAAAAATCTGGCATCTTGATTAGGAGACATTGTTTCACTCATGAGTCAATTCATCAGTGTAGAACTGGCACTATTTTGGGGAGAGGGAGTGGTTATTCTAAAAATCTACAAATATCAAGTTGTCTAGGTTACTTTCCTTGTTACTGGGATAAAAATACCTGACTCCCAAAGTTACAGGAGGGAAGGTTTATTTAGTTCATAGTTTATAGAGGCTTCAGTGTGTAGCTGGCTGACTGAGTTGGCTGACTGCAAGGCAGGGTGCTGCGGCACAGGGCCATCTCAGAGGGGAAACAGTCCACAGCAGAGCAAGAAGAAGGCAGTAAGCAGCAAGCAGAAACAGCAGCAGCCCTGCCTCCTTTCTGCCCCTTAGTATGCCATCCAGGCTACACACCTAGCAATTGCTGCCACCCTCACCCAGTGTGGGGCTTCCGTTATCCACACCCTTAATTCCAGTATTACACACACTTAATTCACGTTCACACACGCTCAACCCAACCAACTCTGAAAAGTCTCACCTATGAGCACATGAAGGGGAATATCTAGATATAAACCACAGCAAAAATACATCAAGTTTATCACCAAATATTTGATTTTGAATACAGGTAAAACTTTTATTTTCTCAAAACTACTGCTACTAAAATAACATAAAATGATACTCTATTGCCAGGATCTAATATTAAATGTTAAAAATGACCATATAGAGCTATTATGACAAAATCACAGAGCAAAATGAAGTTAGGAGTGAAAAATTCTTTTGTAATGTATATTCTATTCCTTTTCTTTATTTTGATTTTTTAAAAATAATCATTCTTTATTGAGGGCGAGGTCTTATAGCAGACACCTTTTCAGTGTCTCATTTTCTCTTACACAGTTTTGATATATTTCACATTTTGCTTTGAATATAATATTCCGGGTGAGTTTCATTTCATTGTCTATATGAACGCTATTCAGCCTTATTCCAGCTCTATTTCATTTCTGTGGAAGATATTGAATTTTAAGGTTGTCTTTTATAAAAGTTGTGCTCCTAGACAAATGAAACAAACTTGGCAATAAAAAACTGAAAATTAAAGGAGAACATGTGGCCTGGTAAAAAAAGAAATCAACTAGACCTATAAGGTCAGTGTTATAGGTCCTGCATGCCATTGGATAGCATGTGCCCAAGTGAGCCTGCCTTTACAGGCAAGTCCAATTCACGAGTCTCATCCTCAGAAGGGGAAATGTGTTTCAGGTCTTCTAGAATCTTCCGATGCCCTACATCTCACATGATGCTAGACCTTCCTTATGCAACATGAGCTACAGAAACAGATATTTCTTTGCAAATGTGAACCACATTCCTACTTCAATCTGCTAGGGTGTAACTTGTAATTCAACTTCCTGATTTTCTTTCACCATTAAATCAAATCTAGGTGATTGGCCAGACTCATGGACTAGGTTTCATGTCCTCTGGTGGATGTTCACATAAAGAACCACACCCTTGAGCAGTAAGAAAAATCTCACTGAAAAAAGCAAACATTCTTTACAGTATGAGAAGAGAAAGAATTCAGTCCTATTAGAATTAAAATCTTAAATACCCAGTTTAAGCAGAATTTTAAAAGTCTATCAAAGAACTGAAATGCAGGCAAAGATTTTCAGAGATGACAGAAGAAGAACACAGATTTATCTTTCAAGATTTCTTTTTAAAATGTCATGAAAATCATAAAATTAAAATTATAGTTATTATTTACAGTGGTTTTTATGAGCTAAACAGAAATATCTGGTACAGAACTTTAAAATCTCTCTATAGAGATCAAGGTAATTTTAGTTAATCACCTGTTATTCAAGAGAAAAACTGGTGAAAACTCAATTACTATCACAATACCAACAGTTTGTTATAGAAATTTATGAAGAATCTTGCAGAAAACTTAACACATACTAATCATTGAATTATTTTCTAAACATTAAAGAAAAATGTAACCTGTGATACTTATTATGACATCTTTGTCCCAAAAGTTTCTATGAAAATAAACCTTTTCTGCCCCCACCCACCTACTTACTCCTGTCTATTCTCACACTTCCACTCAAGCTGGCCATCAAATAACAATCAATCATATATCAAGTATTTATCACAAGTCATTTAATAAGTTCTGGTTGCTTGAACTCTGACTTTACTTATCCTTTAAATCACTGGCCTTATTCTCTAGATTTGCTCACAGTTTTCTAAGTATTAATTATAATGTCTGACTGCTCTGTGACTGAAATGGAATTTGACACACACACTCATAGAGTAAAAACAACACTCTACCTAGAGCAATGTATTTGTATTAAATATAAGTATAAGCCACATTCCCCATCTTTATTTTTGTGATTACTTTTGAAATTAGAATGTCATACTGAAACAATAGCTAGAATAGAAATTTAAAGAAAATACCCAGTCTCTAGTCTTCCTCTCATGGTAATTTGCTACATACTTTAGGCAAATAAAATATTTCTTCAGGGTCCACATTTTATCATCTATAATATGAATGCAATAATACCTATGTGGAATCCTTGGTGTAAATTCTTTATTTTTAATTGATACATGACAATTATATACATTCTTGTTGTATAGTAAGATACCTTGACACATGTTCAGTGCATGGTGATCACGTCAAAGTAATTAGTAAATCTACCACTTCAAACATTTAAAACAGAATTGTGTTGAGATTTTCAGTTGTACAGATATACACTGTTGAATAGTTAGAAAATACTAAAACTTGGATAAAAATTAAAATCACCTGTAATCACATCACCTAAAAGATCTATATTTCACATTTTATATTTTCTCAAATTATCCTCCTTTTCCACTTACTTTGCTGGCTGGGAATTGACAAATCATCTAGTTGTTTAATTCTATATTTTTATTCAAGTAATTTCATATGAAAATCAAATAGTGTAGTACTAGATACTACATAAACAGAACCTTTCTGCTCTTATTCACTATCTCTTTGTCACATTTCTTGAGAACCAGCTTTTCAATTTATAATCTTTTATTATTAACATGTATGATCTAACTTGTAAATGATGTGCTTTATTCCTATCTGATTTGTCTCTAGTTGTACATACTATTGGTTTTCCATAACCTGGGATTGAGGATTTAGGTTTCCACTACATCCTGCCACCTTCCCTCATACACGCTTCTCCTCTCCAGAGCTTTGCAATGTGAATAACGCACATTTGAAAAAATTAATTTAGCGTTTTTAATTTAAAAATGTTATTTACACCTTTCACAGTTAAACATTCTAAACAGTAGTGATTATTTGCATTGCTCATAGCTTAATCATTTTTCGGTTAATTAAACTTTTAAGTTTAAATTACCTTGTTTTTGCACTTCTTTCACTATTTGTCAATGATTAATTTATGACCACATTCACACTTTATTTCACTCTGTAATCACTTATCCTCCTGCAGAATCTGATAAAAATTAAAATCACTTGTAATCACATCACCTAAAAGATCTGTATTTCACATATTTCCTCAAATTGTCTCCCAGCATACTCACTTTCTTGTAATTTTTAAACTTCTCTGCAAGTCTCTCATCTTTCATTCTTGGGCATTTCTGGGTTGCTTCATTTTATAGTTGCTTGATTATTCTCAATTTTTCCCCAAAAACACTTGGCAAAGTGGAGAAACTTGAAACCTCAGCTAATCATGCAACCATTTATGGCAACATGAGGTTATGTCCATCTCAATCTTTCCAGGAACTGACATCTTCAGGGCCAACTCCAGTCGTCTTTTCACTTCACGGGCTCATCATTCTTGTGAATTACATGCATTTCTATTCTTTATTGCAACCCTACTGGGTTCCTCGAGAAAGATTTGTTCATTCTACAATGGATAGCTTCAAGTGAGGAATAGCTGGGTCTCAAAATTGTCATGAGAATAAAACCTGAACTTGTGTGTGCGTGTAATCTATGCGCTAATCTCTCCGCCCACATGAGGCATCACTACGGGACACTAACACACATTTGCTTTTTCATCAGACCTCGCTCATCAGTGGACACAAATAAGCTTATGTTAACACCACTAAGTTAGCTGTCCCTGGCTTTCACTTTGCTTTCATAAGGCTTTCTTTCCATTAAATTCTCATCCAGTGACTTCTTAGAATTCCCAGTATGAGTGATTATGACTTACAACATTTGCCTAAATGCACTCTAAACACCAAGTAAGCCTCTTTAGACACTTAGGGTATGAATTAGTGAAAAAGATAATGGTCTTTTCACTCATTTGTTTCTATTCTCTACAAGAAAGGCAAAAACCAGTCTACAAGTAGAATTTAGCTGTTACATATAGCAGCACATTCTACAAGCAGTAGATAAAGAAAAATGTACTTGAGAAAGTGGTTGTGAGAAGCTGTTCTTTAAAGTACAGATTGAGAATGGGCCTCACTGAGAAAGCACCTTTTGAGGAATGACTATAAGGGGGTAAAGAGATGAAGTAATGCTGATACTTAGAACAAACACTGTTGTAAACAAAAGGAACAAGAGTGTTAAGGCCCTGGAGGACAGAAAGGAATAGGAAAATGCAATACCCAGTAGACTTGAAGACAGTGTTTCTGGAACAAAGAAATAAAAAGAAAATTGATAAGGAAAGAAATTCAAAAGGGGGACAGATCACATAGGGCATGTGTGGAGGTCTTTGGCATTTTCTTCAATTGAACTATGGTATCACTGGAGTTTAGTGGATAGACATGATTTTTCTGATATTGTAAAAGCATTGCTATTGTTATCAAAGTTGGTCCACATCATATGTTAGCAGGGCAATGCAGATTCAAACAACCCTAAAATACCACTACATACTGATTACAATGGCTGCTATTCTTTATAGCTAGATGCCCCTGCAAAGTCTCATGCAACAGTAGGTGGGGAGGTGAGTGGATTGTGTGCACAGTATATCAGGCTTGCCGTTAGGAGCTGCGGTCTGGTCTTTAGAGGCAGTCATTGGGGGGCGTGGCTTGGAAAGGTTCATCTTCCTTCACAGCTCCTTCCTTGGGGGCTCTGCTTCCTGTTCCTTTCACCTGAGCAGACCCCCTCTGCTGTGCTGTCCTGCACTGGAGCCACTGGACTGTGGACAGAAATCTCAGCAAGCTTGAGCCGAAATAAACCGCTCCTCTTTTAAATTGCTGGTGTCAGGTACTTTGTCAAAGCAAAATGGACCAAAATCCAGAAAACTCACTGTACCAAATTCTAGGAAGGATATGAGGCCACAGGAATTCTCATTCATTATTCTATGAACTACAAAATGGTACAACTATTTTGAGAGAGAGGCAGTTTGTTAAAAGCTTTAAAAGGCGGTCCTGTTACCCTGCTCTTGGTATTTGCCTAAGGAGTTAAAAATGCATTTCCACACAAAAACCTGTACATGGGTGTGGACAGCAGCTTTGTCCCTAATTGACAAAATTTGGAAACAACTAAGGTTTAAATTGATAAATAAGTGGCTGTGCATAAAGGCAATGGAATCTTATTTAGCACTGAAATGACACACATTATTAAGTGGTGAAAAGACAGAGGAATCTCATACATATTACAAAGACGAAGAAACCAAACTGAAAAGACCACGTACTATCTGATTCCATCTGTAAGATATTCCATGAAAACAGCCAATGGTTTCCAGGAGTTGGAGGGGAGGGAGCACCAGGTAAGCAGAGGAAAGGGTGTATTCAGGACAGTGAATCTATTCTGTATGATGACAGTACAATGGCGGATACATGGCTTTATAAATTTGCCAAACCTATAGAATGTACAGTACCAAGAATTAAGCTTAGTATCAACTAAAGTCTTTGAGTGACACTGATGTTAATAAGTTCTGATAACCCACAGCCATTGGACCAGCCAGTCCTTGGGTGATGGTTGTATGTCAGTGCAGTTTTATGAATTTTAGCAAATGTACCACTCAAGGGAAAGATATTGATAACAATGAATGTATACATGTATATAAGCATGAGCTATATGGGAAATAGATGCACTTTCTACTCAGTATTGCTGTGGACCTGCAACTGCTCTTCAAAAGTATCTATAAAAACTACTATAGCTACTGTGTCACAAGTTGAAAATAGGAGGCAAAGGCAGGAGAAAAATGGACCAGTTAGATGCTATTGCAGTAACCAGGTAAGAACTGATTGATGCCGAGTGTGTTTTAAGAGAGGTAGTAGGCAGGGATCCTTGAGAAATTAGGTGTATATTAAAAGTAGACTCAACAAACCTTCCTGAAAAGAATAAACGTAGAAGATAACAGAAAGAGAAGACTCAAGATCTTTCATCTGAGAGACAGAAAGGGTGCAGTTTTCATTAGCTAATCTGAGTGAGGCTTTGCTGAAACAGGACTGGGAAGAGATTAGGATCTAAGTTTGGTCAAGTTAGATTTTAGACCTATTGATGATCAAGTGGATATGCCAATTATTTTGTATAAGAAATTTACTGAACACCATGTGGCATCTGATACAGATTTTTTTCCATTCCCTGACACTGCTCAAATGTGCTTTACAGAAGTCTTATTCCTATATCTTCGGTCAGAGTTCTCAGTGAGAATGCGATCTATGCCAAAGTTTCTTATTATGCCAAGTTTCCAAGGATTAAAGAAAAAATGGCAGTCCTTGAAAACACGTTAACACAAGGAAAATGGGAATTTTCTCCTCTACTTCCCCATATTGGCATTACATACGCTCCATGTTTTAAGCAAATTCCTTTTGCTTCTGTCCACAGTTTCTCCTTCCTTGGGTTTAGGAATAAAACTTCTTGGAGTGAGACTTATAATCCCTTTCCCTTCATCATTTACCTCTCCTTTTATCCTAACTCAAACATTTTATCTTTCTGGTTCTAGTAGTGAATGTGTCTGAATTTCTGCTTATGATATTATTGAATTAGGATTATTACCATTGACATTCAACCAGGCAAGAGGTCCCCCAGAGATGGAGAGCTGGGGCAGGCAACAGCAGTACAGAGCAATCCCAGATTTAAAAGGAGGTGATTCCAATCTTTCCTCATTCTTGCTTCTTTGAGTATGAATGAAGAAATATTTACTTGGCTGCATAACACAAAAGTATAACACAGCAGCAATATGTCAAGGGTCTGCTACTTCATTATTAAAACATCTCCATGAACAAAACTCTTTCCTACATCCATTCCTTTATGCAACTGTCCTTTTCTATATTAATAGAATTTGAGGAATTTCTACTAGATAAGAGTTGTGCCTAAATTGATGGTTTAAAACTGGATATTTCTAATATTTCCAGTAGATGACCCAGATCTAAAACCGGTTTTTTAGAACATCTTCATATGAAGGTGGAGGGCCGAGTGTGTCAAAACATGAAACAGGATGATGTCCTGGGTTTTGAGCTTGGAAGTGAAATCCAACAGTTGGATTCACAGCTGCTTCTGTCCCTGGAAAGAAATATGGAGACATGTAATCTTTCTATTCTTCAGGAAACAGAGTCACAGAAACTTGCATTTCTTAGATGACTGGAACAAGAGGATATTGTTTGTATCCTTAAGAAAAAAAATGTATAACCATCTTTCTCTCTACAGAGATAGTTTTGTCACTATGGTAAGAATCTCTTTTCCAATGAATTGATTCTATCCTCGACTAACCCATCAGGAGACATTTATGATTTAGTAACTAAAACTAGAAGGATGTTATGGTTGATACATTGTGTCAACTTGGGGAGTCTAGAGGTTTGGCTGAGTAACTCAGCAATTGTAAATCTTGGGGTAAAAAGGCTATGCCCTTACCCTTCTGGGATGTTGTTTATTATGTTAATTTGGGAAATTTAAAAGGTTAACTATGTGACTCAGAAGGGAGCTGGGGTGCTTATTGTATTCATCCTGAACCTGTGGAAGAGGAGGGCATGTAGATTCTGTGAGTGCTACATGCCCCCTGGGTAGGGATAGGCTGTTTACAATGTAAGGGAAGGAGGCTACTTGCAGCCATTCCTCCCTTTTGCTGGTTGTTTCTGCTGTGCTCTGCTGCCCTGAACAGTTTGCCCTCTGCCATGTGCCACTCTGCCTCAGAACCAGCCAAGTATGGACTGAAACCTCCACAAACTGTAAGCTAAATAAACCTTTCTTTCCTTCATTTTGGGCACTGGATATTTTGTCTCAGCAACGAGAAAAAAGTAACCAAGACAGGAATACTCTTTTAGTGTATTATAGATCACAAAGGAGGAGTCTTTTAAATCCTAAAGGCATTTAAGTTAAGCCTCCCATCATGGGAAAAGCAAGTCTCACTAGAAACATTGAAACACTGCATCCTTAACTTCATTATTTTATATTTATGTCTAAAAACTGAAATTATACATAATAATGACTTTAAACATTTTCTTACAGTAGTACTAAAAACTGAGATAAATGATACAAATTTTTTATTTAAAGTATGCACACCTAATAATGAGAAAACATTCCAAAATTTAAAGTATGTAATTTGAAGTAAAATTTCTTTTTTTTTCAGTTAGGTACAACAATGTCATTAAATACTTTCCAAAAATCCTTTTCTTCCATAAAATGGTCCCCTTGAGAGACCTTACATTTATTCTAATGATTTATAAATATTTTAGTTCCCTGGGAGACTATTTTTGAGTCATACAGGAAATTAATAGTCCTTTTTATAACCATTTCTCTTTATATATTTTTTAACTTGGATCTTCACCTGACAGTGAATGCTTTTGGTTGCTTCATTCCAAAACAACATTGATCATCCTTAATTCACATTTAAAGAAGAAACTACATTCTTGAAGTAAATCTCACCCTTGACCATTTTTGTATATTAAATTTAATTGAAACATAACTGTACTGTCTGTGGTTGCATTTGACCCACAGTGGCAGAGATAAGTAGACCCCCAAAGCACTGCATGGTTCACAAAGCCAAAAGTAAATCCCACCTATCCTTTAACAGGAGATGTTTGCTTTCCTTCTATAAAGGATTAAGACACGATACCATTGGGAAGATCCCTGCCAAAATTATCAAATGAATTTAAATAGTTGTCACTTGTTGGACCTGAGTTATGTGTCTGGATCCCATAGTTAGGTTACCCGAAATGGTTATGTGGGTGTGGGGAATGATAACTTAGTGTCACATGTTTTACCGCATGTGTATTTGCATTATTTCTTACCTTACTGATCCTCCTAGCAAAGTATAATTACTCAAATACTAATATCTTGTGTGAAGGGTAGAGCTCTATTTAGAAATTGTCTCACTTTTTGGTTCAGTACTTTTCTTAGTAAGTTACTTATTTAATTTCCTAATCAACTTCCAGTGTATCATATAGTATTTATTTACTCCAGCTTCCTCTTATGCAATAAAAGGACAATGATAGTATCCATGTCTATAAAGGTGAGACTAAATGAGTGTAAAGTGTTTAAAATGAGGCCTTTCACACAGTAAAGGTTTATTATTATTATAGATGAAGAACTGTGATATGCTGCCAATATTATTTATGAGCTAATTTCTTCATTTATCCTATGTTAATGGTTAAATAAGGATTTATTCAATACCATTATGAACTCTAATAGGAATTATTAATTAATAAATATCATAGAGGAAAGGCTTTTTCAGTTCACAAATTTAGGCTGAAATCAGCGAAGTCTATGGGACTGGTATGGAGACTTAAAATGGAAATAGTTATTGGCTCCCCAAATCCCTTCCATTGTGAATACTAATACTGAACGCTGTCTTCCTGGCAGACTGCTCCTGGGGTAGTCAATTCGAAGTCAATGATAACGTAGCTATCTTCCTGCCTGGAAATGGTCCACCAGTTGACTGTACACATTTATAAGTGGTGCTGGCTCCAATTCATTTCTACTGCTGCCTTTATCAATATCACACTCCAGGTGGTAGAATCCTGACAGCCACTCTCTGTGGTAGGATTGTGTCATTGTCTTGTTATATGGAATTTAGTGGTTGCCCTTAAACCTGATCTGAAAATCCATAAGACATTGATTGATAACCACAACTAAGCCAATGTGCTCGGAAGCTTGAGAAACAGAACATTTATCAGTTTCGAATATTTATCAAGAAGTGTTTAACATAAAATTTCACGTGATTGTGGGTGGGAAAGATAGACATTATTTTTTTTCTTCTGGCAAACTAAGATCCCAAGAGGAATCAATTTCAAATTTTTACAGAAGTGCTGTGGTTTTGCCAGAACTGCTAGCTAGTATATTGTAATTTATAATTTAATTTTGTAAAACCAATACATTAGCTGTTGAGTTTTAAAATCTGAGTTAAGATTTCCCATATTGTTAAGAATAATTTCAGAAGATTTTATTTTTTAATATTCTTTTTCTACCTTTTCCTTCCTTTTCCTTAAAAAATGTTGTCTATTTCTCATATACAGAATTGCTAAAAGTCCTGAACTTAAGTCATAGTTCTACTATGTAATATCTCTGTGTTTGTTGTTTGTTTTGCAAAGTACCAGAGATTGAACACAGAGCCTCCAAACTGAGCTACATTACCAGCCCTCTTTGATTTCTAATTTTGAGACAATAGGATGCCCTGGCTGTGCTCAAAATTGTGATACTCCTGCGTCAGCCTCTCAGAATGCTAGGATGATAGGCATGTGCCCCATGCCTAGCTAGCTGTGTTGCTTCATCTGTTACTCCCTCCATTTCCTCATCTATAGAATGTAAGAGTGATCCTTAGCCACTCATAGAATTGTAGGAAAGAGTAAATGTGACAAATCACATCAAGAGCATGGTGCACAGTAAATGCTCAATAAACATGAGTGCTTATTATTGTGCCCACCACAAGTAGGTGTGAATGAGGCATCCCCTCTTTCCTTACCTAAAATAAGCTAGCTACAGGATATATAAATGTAGACCATAAAACCCAGGGAAACAATCTCTAAAGGATCCAAAAGTAAGAGAATCCCGAGGGAGCAGGAGGGCCAGCAGGGTGGAATGCGTGAGCCCATTCTTGCTCACCTCTCTCCCGCCCTCCCTCCCTGCCAGCTCAGAGCACTGTCTCTTAATCACTGCCGCACACCACTATTTCTGTTTTCTCTGAAATAGGAAAAAGGAAAGATTATCTCTTAGATTGCAGAAGAAATGGGGTCAGGGAAAATGGATCATTGAAGGGCAGCTTTGGCAGTCACACCAGTCTTGAGTAGCTAAGTGACAGGGAGTGTTGCCAGGAGAAGTGTCTCTGTGCACTGTCCCCTCGAAAAGGCAGATGACCTTCTCAGGGCCGTAGGACCCTCACTGCTCTGATCCCCAGATGGCATGGGATGAAGGCAAAGGGACCCTGATACAGGTTTGATAGCAATTTGCAAGTTTTCACTACAATGTGGACACGTAGCGGTGGGGGGTAACTCTCTTTTCTCCCCTTTCTGGGGAAGGCTCAGTTGTTTATCTACTGAAGCCCTACGTGTCCTCCGTTCATCTCCTCCATGCCAAACATACTTCTCTTTGTTATCGTTAAGTGTCTATGTCTCTTTGATCCGGGTATGTATTCAGCTTCACAATCTTATTTTTAATAATTGCTTTTATCCTTATTCTCCATTAAAATAAGTACTTTGTTTTTAAATACATTTTTAAAAATCCTTTGACATTACCTATCATTCAGACACCATACTCACAGAGAAATAATTAACTTCACAAAAAAACAGACTGTTTTTCTGTTTTTTCTCCTGTTTCAAATCACTTGTAATTTCTGCCTACTTCACTGTGTCTTATAGTTCTTGGCTTATAACATGAAGATAATATGCACGAGTTACAGACACATGGTGATGTGAGAATTTGAACAATGGTTTGCCCTCTTTATGACCTTTACTAGAATGTTGCATATAGCCCTTAAGAAATCACTGTTGATGGCCCAATGTATGCTTTATCTCTCCATTTCTACATTTTTGAGGGTTGGAGGAACAGCAGTAATTTTTTTAATTTATCAATTAGGAGGGATTCCAAAAGCAGGTATTGAAATAAATAAGACACCAAGATTTTACCTTAATACAGGTTCTGAGGCAGAAAAAAAACACCCCACCCAAATATTACTAGAATAGTCAGTGTCTTGTGGGCAAAAGAAGAGAAGTAAAAAGAAGTCAGAGATTAATTATGGATGATCCCATCGAGACTTAAGGGCATGGCACGGACACTTTCTTGGATTGTAGTGGAGGTAGAAAGAGAGAAGACGATCCAGAAGATAAATGGAAGCAGGGTGAGGGAAGAGGTACTGCCTGCGAGATGTGTAGCAGGGAAAAGAAGCTGACTTTAGAGCTGGGGGAAGGAAGGAAGGAAGTTTATCTCCTCACAGTTCGAGTGTCTGGGTGTCCAGGATCAAGTGGGAGCAGGGTTGGTTTCTCTGAGTCCTCTGGCTCTGGCTTGCAGAGAGCTCTGTCTTCTCCTCTGCTTTCACGTAGGCTTCCCTCTGTGACTGTCTGTGCCCCAGTCTCCTCTCTTCATGAAGATTCTAGACATATGAGAGTAACATCCACCATAATTAGCTCATTTTTAATAAGTTTGCTTTTTAGAAACTCGGTCTTCAAGTACAATCACACCCCTATTGTCTGGGCATTAGGACTTGAATGTACCATTTTCATGGGGTATATACAACTGAGCCCAGGACAGGGGTATCAGCAGGATTGCTTCATCATTCCTGGAGGGTAAAGAGCTCCATCATATCATATATGGAGACGGGAGGGGATGAATTAAGCTCAGTGAAGTACCAGAATCTCTTCTGTTGAACTTAGTGGTCATTTAGTGAAGACCTTGAGTCAAGGATCCACCATTCAAAACCACAGATGCTATGAAGGAAAGAAAGATCCAGCCATCTGTGCACTGAATCAGTGGGTCACTGTGAAAATAAATGCATAAACACTACCCAGGCAGTGCCCTGAGCACCTAGAATATTTGGCTGAGTTCCCAAGAAACTTTCCCCAACCGGAAGGCTCATGAGAGATTGGGGCAGGCCAATATGGTAAGGAAAATAGCCCTTTTCTTTAATATTTTTAATCAAGATAATTGGCATCATGAGCCATGTAATATTGTCAAGAAGTGCTATGGAGAGAAACTGATTATTTTATATATTTTAATGTTAGTAAAGTTTAGTCAACTCCAGACCTTGATATTCAGCTCAGATTTCCCTCTTGGTTTTTCTCCTTTCAGGGCAGCTTGCATGAGATCCTGAGGTTGAAACCTCTGACTTTTTGGTCAGAAGAGCAAAGATATTTCAGCTAATAGGTTCCATAAGTAGTGGTATTAAAATAAAGATCTAGGAGGAACTCAGAGTTAATATATCAAATCTAGTGTCTGCATTAAAATGTTTTAAATGATCTATTTCTTACATTTTGTATTCAGGAGGGAACATCCTGTCCTCCATTTTGTATGTACAAGATGGCAGGAAGTCCAGAGGTTATTTCACATTCTAATACATCAGCAATGCCACTGAAGCAATTTCTGAGTTTTCTTTCTCTCTTCTGAATAGCGGTTGTGAGGAAAACTCAAAAGAATGGGCCCATAATCTCACTGTGGACCTGTGCATCTTTCTGTGGCTGGGGTAAGCCTCAAGCTATGAGCACATACTCTACAGGACCCGTGGAAGTAGATGCTATGGCTTTGATCTTTACCTGTCTTGATAGCCATGCAAAGATCCTAGGGTGCTTCTCTATCATGTCCTTAGAGAGCAAATCCTTCTTATAGAAATTCTAGGTAGGAATCGTTTAACTGAAAAGATGACTGTGTAATGAGAATCTGGTCAGATTGAAGGCAAGTGTGGTCCCAAGTTTCAGACTGCCTTAAGATATTGTCTCACTGGAATTTATTTCCATAAATCGCTAGTTAAGCAATGTCTAAAGTTCACAGAATATACTACTTCCTAAATCCTTTTCTGTCATGTTCTGGAGAGGAGAAACGGGAGTGCCTAAAAATGCAACTCTGGGGCCACGTGCACATTGAACTATGTCAATGGTATTTATTGCTGCATAACCATATTGAGTATACCTTGGACAGAATGAGTGATGGACAGTAGATGAGATAACCTAACACCCAACTCAGTGCCGGTAAGAGGAAAGGTGAATTTGGAGGGGGCAAATAACTGAGCCAGTGTCTTCCAAGTTGGATAACAACAGAAGACAGAGTTTTGAAAAGATGTTTAAATTTTTGTTCAGCAAAATAAGATCCAGAAGCTAAGCCAAGAGGATTGGAAGGGAAGGATAGAGTTAGGACAACAATAAATATTGTAGAACACGATTCATACCACTAAGTAGTAACTAACTGGAAATGTTTTAGTGTTCACAATATGAAGCTGTCCCTCGTGTCCAGGCTGTGTTGATTAGGCTATGCGTGACCTTTCCAAATCTTTAACTGAATTGCTACCTAAATCTCTAAGCAGTCTGTTCTTTTCCCAGAAGAGTGAAAGTAACATCCTCTGAGAGAAATACTGACTTTCCAAATAGAGATGATATCTGAAAAGCCAAATATAAAAAGGAAAGGAAGTTCTGTTAAGTATATACATTGGTTATATCAGGTGTTTTATATGCAGCTGAAGACATTTCCTCTTCACTCAGCACAGGCTCAGGCAAGCCAAAATGTTGGTCACTGAATATTTTTGTCTGTTTTTACTCGGCTATTATTTGTTTTTCCCAGAGCACACTCTGTTCCAAGCATTAAAAATCTCATGCCGGACTAAACTGCTGCAAGGCAGCTGTTAATTTTTACCAGGGACTCTTGAGGTAAATATGGTGTGCAATGCCATACCTAAATCAGAAAGTTACATACAATCCCCAGAAAGAGAACAATGTTTAACCTGAAGGGATCACCCAGTCATTGTAGCTTTCTGGAAGCCAGGAGGGGGTTGTTTCTGTTGACTTACAGTAAAGGCTGAAAGCTCGAGAAAACCCAAAGACCTCTGTTGTGTTTCTTACTCACTTGTACAAACTGAAACAGGTAGGAGAGACATGGTTTGGGGAGGAGGAGGTTGGGCCCAAGGGGACCAGGAGGCTCTCAGTGTGTCTGGAGGGAAAGCAAAAAGGATTGACACTTCCTTGTCCAATACCAACTATTTTAGACCCTGTAGTAGCAGCAATCTGGAAAGCATGGTTCCGTGTTAATTCAGATGAGTTAAGTGAGTCATAAATAGCTTGGAAAATAAGATTATGGATATGAAGTAGGACAGCTTGACCCCAAAAGCTCAGAGATGCTCTGCAAGTTAAGTTCCACATATCTGGAATGTCCATCCTCATATAGTGCTTTTGTTTTGCTGGTTGAACGAGCAAACTCTTTCGTTTCTGTCCTCATACTAAAATGTGACTCAGTTCCGTAAGACAGTTTTCCTTTCTTTCGAGGCCTCCTTTCTACTGACATTTTCTCACCTAAGCTCACCCCTCAAAGCACGCCTGTCTCCTGCAAGCCAGGTATTATTCAAAGTTCAAAAATCTGCTTTGCAGAGGATACTTTCTCAAGGTTTCACAGAGGAGCTCAGAATATGCAGGGAACTCACCATAGTTGGTGTCCAAATCTCCAACAGCAAAAACAGCCATTGTGCATCTTGAGGAATCAATTCAGTGATTTTTCAGCCAGTGGTGAAGACAGAAGAGTAATATTCCACAGATAAAAGACACGAAGAATATCAGGAACAGTAATCTGATGCCAAAAGTAGCAGGGGAGAAGTGAGAGAGAACATGTGAATGTTAAAAGTTTTTGTTACTTCCTGGGAAGTGGACGAAGACTCAACTAGGCTGGGTGCAATCCAACCAGGAGGCTGAATTCTTTAACCAATTCCTCCCTCTAAAAATGACGACTGAATCTGCAATATGGCTTCCCTCAGAGAAGTCTGTTCTCATCAAGTGGGGATAGCCACTTCTTCTTGAAAATTGGAAGCTTATTCTAAAAAGTATTATCTTGGTTCCTCCCTCCCTCTCTGTCTGTCCATTCCTACCTTCTTCCTCTCATTCAACATTACATCCATCCATCCATCCACCCAACTAGTATTTAGGCAAATAAACGTATTTTAGATGTGAGACTAGGGATTCAAACATTGAAAAATGAGTTTCTGTCTTTGAGTGTTCAGAATATGAAGCTGTCCCTCGTGTCCAGGCTGTGTTGATTAGGCTATGCGTGACCTTTCCAAATCTTTAACTGAATTGCTACCTAAATCTCTAAGCAGTCTGTTCTTCAACTAATTATCTAATTGATAATATTAAACTTGGAAAATATGAAAGTCAATATTTAGGAATTTATAACAAATGTCTTGAAATTTCTGATGAGTTATCTTATAAAAGAGGTGGATGCTTATTTTGAATATCTTTTACAGCCAGAAGTGAAACAAGTGAGGAATCCCTTAGAAAGATTACAAGAGAAAAACAAAGAAACATTCGTTTTACCATCAACCACCTCCAACTCTGGAATATACTCTTATCCTTACATATAGCTAAGTTTTCTGCTTCAGATACTTTTAAGAAAACACTGACCAACAACCTAAGAGTGATGATTTTATAGATATTGCTTTATGTGACCCTAAAATTTCTATATGCTGTATGATTTCATACATTGCTGCAGACTATTTAGGAAAACAGTAGGTATATAATACCTACTGTTTTATAAAATAAATTGACGATACCCTTACCAGGTGAACCAGTCACTAGGGTGTTGATCATTACAATTTACATATACCCAGCGCTAAAGGAAGAAGACTAGGTGTTAGTCCTCTAGATGGCTAAAGCCTATTTCTTTGGGGCCATGGAAATGATTACTCACCATAATCGTTTCCCCACAGCAGTCGCCTGTTTCCTCCCCTGCACCACAAGAACACATCTCCTCCCACCACAACCAAGCAAATGTTTACCCTTTACCCACTCTGTTCAAGACATGGAGAATACAGGTAAATCTGAAACCATGAGACGTATAAATAGATAACTTTACTGCAATAGGTTTGATTCTAAAATTACAGATATTTTGTGCAGTGAGAAGGTAGAGACTAACTTTAGAGCCAGTGTGCTGCAGGAATTAGGCTGACAATCATTCCACCATTCTTTTATCCACATATCTGGAGTCCTTTATAAGTCCAGTTCTCTAAGGAAGGATTATAACCTGTTGATCCTTACTAATTTGGTGGATAATAACAAGCACTGGCAAATTTGTTGCTTTCTGGTTGAACAAGTGGACCAAGAAAGAAGTTAGGCTAGGAGTAAAAAATGTAAGTGGCCACTCATCATTTAAAGGAGTCTGAAGTTGATCCCTCGAATGAACAAATCATGTGTGTGTGTAGGCAGAACTCAATCATTCCACAAATAAGCTTAAAGATATTACACCAAAACAAAGTTCACAGTAGGTTTACCTCCCCCAAGAGTAGGGATGAAGGTCCTCTTTATCTCAGAGTCCTTGGCTATGGACACTGTGGTGCAACGGTTGTCTTCATGTGGATGAATTTCTTTCACACCACAGGGTATGACCACTCTTAAAAGATGCTGGGTTGAACAGTAGAAGTCTGTTCAGTGCAGCCTGATAACCTTCTCAGATGGGGCTAGATTTAGTCGTGTCTTCTTCAGTCATTGGTAAGATAACACCCAATAATTTTCAGCTTGAAAGCATTCAGAAACATCAGTTAACCTGTTGCTTGTACTGTCCCTCAGGAGGTAGTGTATCATGTCCATCATTATGGTAGTCAGAAGTGACCTTCCAACAGAATGTGAATTGCTGGTTTAAAATTTGTACGTCAAACATCAAGACAAATCAGACAACAGGGATATGCTTGCCAATTTTTGTTTCTTTTGCTTTCCTTTCTCCTTGAGCACCTAGAGTGTTTACCAGTGTTCATAAGTACAAACGGCTGAGAAAGAAATGATGACCAAAGTGTAACTTTATTTTTTTTTTTATTTTATTTTTATTTTTTATTGTAGAAACAAAAGTACAAAAACATATTGACAAACAGACACCCATTATCATAGAAAATAGTACAATCACAACTAATCTATAGACAAGGTGATATGGTCTCAACAGTAGTTGTTGCTTTATCCATTGATATCTTCGAATTGTAGATGTATGGACCCATATACAGACATGCAAATTTAGTCAGACAGTTGATCCTCTCAGCAACAGAAAA